>JASAMW010000802.1:0-16624 GCA_030247985.1 Epsilonema sp. ZAB3_2
TATTGGAGTGTTTGGGGGGTCTTCGGGCTGTCTACGTCCCTACTGCACTTACTATACCTACACGTATATGTACAGCACGCACGTACGTACAGTGACCCCAATAGTACACATCCTACAGCATAAGTTCGTCTGCACCTGAGCTTATGCAACGTAGATCCACGGCTGTGTTCTGTTGACAGCTGCCGATTGCCACCGAATAGCAATAGAAGTCCGCTACAGCCAGACGTAGTACCAACAGTAGGCTTCACGCTGCAATCTCCGTTCCGTTTCTTCTACAGCTCCTGAGTCGCTCTCATCCACGTGCACCGTACACAGGATAACAATAATAAAATACGTACGGAAGGACGATGGCTTTCGCCTGTTTCCAGAAGCAAAACTTCTCTCGCAGCTTCAACCAATAAAATTCAACTTGTTAGCACAAAAAACAAACCAACCAACCAGCATAAACACGGAATACTTGAAAAGGTGTCAAATATACCCGGCTTACGGAAAAAACCTCGAAAAAGCTCAGATTCAAGTTTTTGCATCAGAGCCAAGGCTTCAACTAGAGCAGCAAAATTCGAGATAGCAAGAATCAAAACAGCACTCTTAGCCCTCATCCCGAAAAACAAAATCGCAATGGCAAACACAACCGCAATGCAAGACAGAGCACAAGGCAAGAGAACGAGGGGACGCAGGAAACACGAACAAGAAGCACAACCAAAACGCAAAGAGGAGAAGCGAAAGAACAAGAGCAAAAACAAAGCAAAGCACGCAGAGAACAGGCAAGGAAGCCGCACACAACAGAAAAAACCGCAGAACGAGCTAACCGAGAGAAAGCGCGGAAACCCCCGGAGAATAGGGACATCTATAGCAGTCCCAACACACGAAAAACCAAACCAACAAGCGCACAAGCCAACCAACAAGCACAAACAAACAAAACCCAAAACAGCACCCAGCCCCCAACTCCCAAAAACAAAACGCAAAACAAACCCAACAAACAAGCAGCAAAAAAACAACGCCAAAACACGAAACAAAAACACAACCAAAACCCAAACAAAAAACGCAAAAAAAACCAACACAGCAAAAAACCAAACAAAAGCACGCAAAAATCAGGCAAAAGCCGCACACAACAAAAAAACCGCAAAACACTAACAAATAACCGAAACCCCCATATATTAACACTCGTATGGAATATGGAATCGAACGAATCAATCAATGACATACGAACGAAACTTGCCGAACCATTCTGGCTCTGCCTACGTAACGTTCGTCTTACACAACTGCACATCCATTCACAGTACAGTAATTAGGGGTGTCAGACTGATCACCCTTACAGTTATCACTGTTATCTTCTTGCACTACACATGCCCCCGGGAGAAATAAGGCAGCTCCTGATGCCTTGCAAAGCCGTGAGAAGTCGGTGAGCAGTAGCAAGAAGTACCGAGAAAACACAAACAAGAGGTATGCAAACACTTATGCACTCTTGGTATCATACGTACATAGCTACCTGTGTTATGCCAAAAGCACCGTACTAGTACACAACCCATTGCTGTATAATACGCGTAGCTATGTAACACACAAGACACAATACAATCGTACCGTACGTAAACGTATGATGCCGTATATTACTATCACATGATGTTGTGTACGTACATACCACTGAACAAATAGAACTCGCGCCCGTACCAAACGAAGCGAGTGTAGACTGGTATGTGCATACACACAACACGAACTAAATACTGAAAGTCAGAAAGAAACAAACACGCACCTTGCCTGTTCCTTTACTCGTAGCAGTGGACTGGAGTCTGCGCGCGTCTGCTGCTCATCCCGTTGCTGCTTCCAGCCTGCTGTCCTCTGTCATCACACCACGTAGACGTTGGCGTAGGACACGGTTTGCGCAGCTTCAGAGCCAAGAACTGCTCCCGATCGTAGCGAATAATCGAAGCAGAGCTCGCCGCCAAGGTCGGTGAAGTAGAAGATGCAGATGCCGCCACGTCGCTGGAAAATCGCCGATTGCTCATACGAGCTCTCGTCACATTGGACGGTTGCCAGCTGCAGCCTTCCGCCTTCCTTCTCTCCAACACCGCCACACGCGCGTCTCCCTCCTTCTTGTCCACCCGTCGTGATCCATTGCTGCCGTAAGCCGCGTTGAGCCGAAAGTCGCCGCTGCCGCGATCGCTCCCGCACGTTGCGTCCACTCTTGACACGCCCGAATTACGGCTACGGTCCGCGCACGTAGACTGCTGAAATTTGTCAGCTCTCCTGAAAGTACACTCACACCACCCACACACGTCGACACCGCACGTACTGAACCAACAGAAACATCATGCGTTCGACCATGCTGAGCTCCCTTTCGCCGTTTGTAGCGAGACTTTTTGCCCCGTAGCCCCTCAGTAGTTGAGCTATTGTCACGTTTGGCCCTCTCGCCAAATGGAGCATCTTTCCCACTACCTGACGCCGAATTTGGAGGTGGTCCAGCCGCTTTGCCCGCTTGTGTCAATTTTGACTTTACCCAGTTAGGGCTTTTGGGCATCTGTCGTGCTGGGTACAGTCTCCCCTGACCATGACGAAACACCGTCGCACAGTTGACCATCTGCGAAGCAGCCGAATGTGATGCACGATGTGTCAGTTTTGACAATGGTGAGTTTTCACCATTTGCTGCATCCGGAGAAGACGTCGGCTCTTCCATTGCAGTAGTCGCCGTCGGGACTGGGAATGGTTGCAGTTTGGGATTGGTGGGAATATGGCAGCGATCCAGGACGTTGTCACGCAGTCCATGCGTGAGGACGAAACCCAAAGCTCTGAGTCCTGGCGTGCCCAACAGTAGCTGGTCTCCAGTAGCTGCCTCATTCACGAAGCAAGGAACCTTGGCAATTCTGCCTTTGAACGATACGTTCAAATTGACGATGCAGGACAGCGTCGTGATTGGCGAACCGTCATAATTCCTGCAATTGCCTGTGAATCGAAGAGCCCCTTTACGCAGCTGCTCCATCCCTACCACATCCGCTACCTTCCTCATCAGTGCTGCTGAGACAATGTTCATCTGAGAACCAGAGTCCAACAGAGTACGCACCTCCAGCGATTCAACTCGAACCATCACCAACGCAGATGAGTCGACAACCGAAGAAAGAGGAGAAGACTGCTGCTGCACCTCGATGTTGCCCGTGACTACATTGTTGGCTGGGCCGTTGCCCCCGGGAAAGAAAAGCTGAGTTGCAAAAGCACTAGACGAGTCTGCTACCACCTTCCCCGTTTCTGCTTCCTGCTGCCTGGGCTGTCTGCACTCTCGAGACAAATGGCCAGGTTTCCCACAGTTGAAGCATTTTCTCTGTGCAGTCTGTTCTGGTTGTGTTTGGTTGCTCTGTGTGCTTGAGGATGTGCTTCCTGTGGTGGTTGTACTTGCAGGCTGTGTGGAATCTTGAGCATCGTTTGTGGCAGTTTGCCTAGAGGCGTTGCCTCCTTGTGCTCCTTTCCAACCCCCGCGCCCATTGAAGCTACTTCTACCACCATTAGCACTAGAGTTAGCACCCTTCGACTCAGATGGCCTACTCTCCTGCTTAGCAGTTCCTGGTATCGTTTTCATATGGGTAAACTCGGGCGCTCTCTTCTGACTCTGCGCCACTTCCTCTTTGTGCTTGTCCAAGTCAATCAGGCGCTTGACTGACCGCACGTACCCCTGTAGCGATACCCGAGAATTCTCCTTTCTCACGTCAAGCTGCCACTGCGCAGGAAGTTGTGCCATTAGCCGCAAGGCTACCTCATTCTCTCTCTCACTGGCTGGGCAGTTTGGCGCGAAAACGGAATGAAGTGTCTTTACCTTCAAGACGAATTCATCCACCGTCTGCTTCTGTGTGTCCCAGCGCAGATCCATCAGCTGGTTGCCGGCTCGCTCCTGCGTCAACAACTCGCCATACAGAGAATGCAGATTCTGCACCAACCCTTGAAAGTCGATGCCCGGCTGATCACGCACCCACTGGTCATACATTTTCTGCGGAACTCCCTCCAGGTAGTAGCGCAGATGATGTGACCAAGCTTCCTCCTGAATCTCCTCGCCAGTCAAATAGTCGCGCAGATGATCCACCCAACTGTCCAAAGAGTAGACATCCTCCTCGCTCTGGATGCCACTGAACAGCTTCGGCTTTGGAATCGGATTCTTCCTACGCCGACCAGAAGAACTGCGACTACTCAAGGACTCATTTGAAGCCGCTCTCTCCAATCTTCCAGACGTGGGCCGTGGGAAAGGCGTCTGCTCCCTGTCGAAAATGCGTTGGCGATTGTCTGACGTCTCCGGCTGCTGATCCGTCTGCTGGGTCGCCACTGGCTCGAATTCAGCTCGCAGCATGCGGTACACCCACTGGCGAAACTGCAGCTTCTCTTCCTCACCAGTTGGCAGCGAATTCACATTGACGCCCAAAGCCGTCAAAGCCGCAGACAAAGTCGCCGTTTTCTGCTTCTCCAGCGCCAGCTTCTGCTTGTATTTATCCTTCTGCGCGTCCAAAGCTGCTGCTGACTCCTTGTACTGCTCCGTCAGTTGCTTCGTTGCTGCCCGAAAGTCGTCGTCGAGTGCTTCCTTTCGGCTTTGCAGAGCCTCTTTCTGCTTCGCCTCCTCCAGCCATCTCGACACAGAATGATCCAGCACACTCCGAAGATTCTTCAGTTCCCCTTTCACCACCTTCGCCGCCTCTTCTGCTGGCAGCTTCTCCAATTCTTCATCTGAAAGAATCGGCGCCGGCACAAGTGGGGCCTTCATCTTCATGGCAGTGTTGCCTTCGGCCAATTGGCCGTTTGATCCCCCAGCCGCAGTTGTAGCCGCCATACCAAACAAACAGTCAGTAGGGCAGAAAGAAAGTCGGTTGCGTAGAGGATAACGATCTGGAACCGCTGTCCACTCCTTCTTTTTAGGCATACACAAGCAAAGCACACGCAACAACAAACAGCTTATGCAGGATACAATACAGCAATAATCACAGCTTAGATCTATGCATCTCAATGCTCAAGTCCAAAGTACAGATAAAAACGAGTGAAGACCTCCAAATGGAGTGTCGGGTGGGGTCTTCGGGCTGTCTACGTTCCTACTCACTCACTATACCTACACGTATATGTCACAGCATGCACGTACGTACAGCGACCCCAATAACACATCCTACAGCATAAGTTCGTCTCACCTGAGCTATGCACGTAGATCCACGGCTGTGTTCTGTTACAGCTGCCGATTGCCACCGAATAGCAATAGAAGTCCGCTACAGCCAGCGTAGTACCAACAGTAGGCTTCACGCCCCCCCCCCCCCAAAAAAATACAATCCCACCACGCGCCACGCACGTACGGGAAGGCGATGGCTTTCGCCTGTTTCAGTCGCAAACTTCTCTCGCAGCTTACCATCAAATTCTTCTCCTTTAGCACAACAACAACGAACCACCAGCATAACACGGTCTACTTAACTCTCTATTGATCGATCGATCAACAAAACGTACGAACGAACCTTCTCGAACTATTCTGGCTCTGCCTCCCGTTACGTTCGTCTTACACAACTGCACATCTACACGTACGGTAACTGGGTGTCAGACTATCATTTTCTCTTCTCGCCTCCATTCTGGTCATATTGCACCAACTATTACCTTCTAGCTCACTGCCAAAAATCCCGTACCTCCAGTGTATGCGTATACTGTAGCCTCTTATGCACCAACAGATTCACGTGCTCTTATTCCGGTTAACGCAATTTAGGAGGTGTTGATATGCACAGACAGAGAGTTTAGATCCGTTGGCATGCTGAGTGGGATTATTCACCGCTCAAATGTGTCTGTGCGGATGACTGTAAGGGTAATCGTATGGGGTTACCATACACTTTCAAGAGGTTCTATAGGGTTATCATATGCATTTCCTTTTACTCTGAGAGGTTTCTTTTCAATAGGGCACTGAAAGTGTCGCTAAAGCCCATTACTTGTCTTGTTTACTGTATGTGTCCTATACATATTGTGCACCATGCGTGTTGTAGCTTTGATATTGATTGCACCAACAACAGGTTAAACAGTGGAGCCGATCCACTGCCGATCAGGTAATGTTAAATATGTGGGTCTACATTGTACGCAGACAAAGGGATACTAGGCTTTGCATATACTGGGCACCAAACCTCTACTGTGTTATCGGATGGCCAAAATCCATAGTAGCCTGCAGTAGGTACTGCTGAAATACAAGAAATTTTTTCCTCCACACATTTATTATAGAGTTTAACCGATACAAAATCCCAAGCAATAAGTCAAAATAGAGCAATACATGTATGTATGTTAAAAGTGTTCAGAATAAGATAGTACATATGTACATTTGTACTATGTATGTCGTTCTATAAGGGACATAATGTGGAGCGCATACTATCTGGCTGGGAAGGGAAGGTTTCAAGGGGGGGTGGTGTAGGGGAGGAAAAATGACCGAAGGTTGGTGGGCTCAAGCGGTATTGCGGGGACGCCAAAAATGTATGAAAAGTTTTTTTTGTATGGAAGGAAAGGAAAGATGGGTGAGTCCCATTCGGGCTCGGGGTCAATCCTTATAGCTATATCTGTCAACACAACACACAATCCCTCTTCCGCCTTGCCGGCCGGGCTGCCGCCGTGCTCTTGCCCCGCTCTTTTGTTCGGGGCTGCCCGTCTGGTTTTATCCAAAGGGGGCGTCTCCGCATACAACAGCATCGACGCTTTCATAAACTTTGGGTCGGTGCTATGGACTGTGTTTTCGTCGCGCCGCGGGCTTCGCTGGTCGACGCCCCCCGCCGGCGTGCCGCGTTCCGTATGGCGATGCCGGCCCCGAAAAGCCTCCACAAAAACAAAAAAAAACAACAAAAAAAAAAAAAAAAATAAAAAAAATAAAAAATAAAAAAAAAATAATAAAAAAAAAAAAAAAATAAAAAAAAAAAAAAGTTCACTCTGGCAGCCTCCTACGCCATTCCTCTTGCAGTTGATCTTGCTCTGCTTTCATTCAAGCAGCTGCAGCTGTACGTACAATTATGTGCTTTGAAGTTACTATCTTTTGTGCATACGTAGGGCTAAGCCTAAGCCTAAGCCTAAGCCTAAGCCTAAGCCTAAATATGAAATTTGTCTCTATGCTGTTGGGTATGTAGTGAACGTTCACTGTTTACTCTGGCAGCCTCCTACGCCATTCCTCTTGCAGTTGATCTTGCTCTGCTTTCATTCAAGCAGCAGCTGTACGTACAGTATGTGCTTTGAAGTTACTATCTTTTGTGCATACGTAGGGCTAAGCCTAAGCCTAAGCCTAAGCCTAAATATGAAATTCGTCTCTATGCTGTTGGGTATGTAGCGAACGTTCACTGTTCACTCTGGCAGCCTCCTACGCCATTCCTCTTGCAGTTGATCTTGCTCAGCTTTCATTCAAGCAGCAGCTGTACGTACAGTATGTGCTTTGAAGTTACTATCTTTTGTGCATACGTAGGGCTAAGCCTAAGCCTAAGCCTAAGCCTAAATATGAAATTCGTCTCTATGCTGTTGGGTATGTAGTGAACGTTCACTGTTCACACTGGCAGCCTCCTACGCCATTCCTCTTGCAGTTGATCTTGCTCTGCTTTCATTCAAGCAGCAGCTGTACGTACAGTATGTGCTTTGAAGTTACTATCTTTTGTGCATACGTAGGGCTAAGCCTAAGCCTAAGCCTAAGCCTAAGCCTAAATATGAAATTTGTCTCTATGCTGTTGGGTGTGTACTGAAGTTTCACTGTTCACTCTGGCAGCCTCCTACGCCATTCCTCTTGCAGTTGATCTTGCTCTGCTTTCATTCAAGCAGCAGCTGTAGATACAGTATGTGCTTTGAAGTTACTATCTTTTGTGCATACGTAGGGCTAAGCCTAAGCCTAAGCCTAAGCCTAAATATGAAATTCGTCTCTATGCTGTTGGGTATGTAGCGAACGTTCACTGTTCACTCTGGCAGCCTCCTACGCCATTCCTCTTGCAGTTGATCTTGCTCTGCTTTCATTCAAGCAGCAGCTGTATGTACAGTATGTGCTTTGAAGTTACTATCTTTTGTGCATACGTAGGGCTAAGCCTAAGCCTAAGCCTAAGCCTAAATATGAAATTCGTCTCTATGCTGTTGGGTATGTAGCGAACGTTCACTGTTCACTCTGGCAGCCTCCTACGCCATTCCTCTTGCAGTTGATCTTGCTCTGCTTTCATTCAAGCAGCAACTGTACATACAGTATGTGCTTTGAAGTTACTATCTTTTGTGCATACGTAGGGCTAAGCCTAAGCCTAAGCCTAAATATGAAATTTGTCTCTATGCTGTTGGGTATGTACTGAAGGTTCACTGTTTACTCTGGCAGCCTCCTACGACATTCCTCTTGCAGTTGATCTTGCTCTGCTTTCATTCAAGCAGCTGCAGCTGTACGTACAGTATGTGCCTTGAAGTTACTATCTTTTGTGCATACGTAGGGCTAAGCCTAAGCCTAAGCCTAAATATAAAATTCGTCTCTATGCTGTTGGGTATGTACTGTAATATTGTGTTCATCTTTGTATGTATCTTGGGTATATATGCAATCCGACTTCAACCACCTAGCCATTCATAGCCATCATCAATCCATCGCCCTAATTGTCAAGCCAACCGTCAAGCTTTGGCCATTGCTCAGCCACCCCAGCCACCTCAGCTACCCCAGCCTATGCTTTCTACAGAACTACAGGCTGACTGTTCAAGGAAAACATCAAGCCATCACCCCAGCCACCCTAGCCACCCCAGCCCATACTTTCTACAGAATTACTGGCTGGTTCTTCGAGAAAAACATCAAGCCATCACCCCAGCCACCCCAGCTACCTTAGCCACCCCAGCCTACTACGCTTTCTACAGAACTACCACGGCGGCCCTGTTCTATAAGTCTAAAGCGCCGGCAAAGGGGCGGAGCCTCGTGGTGGGACCTAAGCTTGCAATAAGGAGTTGGCTTCGGTTTTTAACGTGAGGCAAAAGGGAAGTGAAGCCAACCCTTCCTGTTGTAAAGTAAAGCAGGCGGGCTGCTAACAGTGTTGTTGGCACAGCACCAAGGTCAAACTGCGAGTCTTTGATTAGCTGCTGGCACATCAATATTGGGTGAATAATAATCATTTATTGTTCAAAATAACCGCAAAGCTTAGTCCAACTTTTCTAGCAAAAAATTTTGACCTGTTGTCGCTCATATTTTTGCGCTTTAATTAGAAATGTTTGGCTGGCCTGTTAAAGCAACTTTGCAAGCTGCTGCCTTCCTTTTGTTTACTCTGCACACCCTAGCATGCTTTAGTAGCTGAAAGACAGCTTGGTCAATTGATTGACCTGTGGCCAATCCTTGCTCTTCACAATTGTGTCAGCCAATAAAAGAAGATGTGAAAAATGTGAACGAAATCCGGCGCTTTAGACTTATAGAACACGGCCGCCGTGACTGGCGGGCCATTGCAATCATCAAACAAAACATCACAAGCCTGCTCAGCCACCCCAGCCACCCTAACCACCCTAGCCACCCTAGCCACCCTAACCACCCTAGCCACCCCAGCCCTTGCTGTCTACAGATCGTCTGGCTATAAAAGGGACAGGACTAGCAAGATCCGGCAGAGAGAGGGAGAGCAGAGAAGACAGAAGAGAGAGAGTTCCTTGGTATTTGTCTTTAGTGTGCAATCGGTTTGGCCTGAGCACAAGATTATCCAGTCATCGATGATACTTTTGTTACGTACTGCGTACGTATGGCAATAGCGTCCGAGGCCAGTAGTAGTGTACGTAAACCAGTTCTAGGTATGTAAGGCGAGTTTAGCCAAAAGTCCCCGGACCGGTCCCTGGTGGGGTTGCCTAAGTCCGCAGCTGTGTCCGAGGGTAGCGGGTTCGATTCCCGTTCGGTCCTATTTCTCTCCCCCCTTTTCGGGGCCCGGCTATCGCCATACGGAACGCGGCACGTCACATGGAGGACCGAACGGAAAGGAACCCGAAGCCGTCCGGAGGTGTTGGGCAGACACCTTGATCAAAATGCCTCGGACCAGGAGTGTCCAGTAGTGGACGGCGAGGGCGCCTGCTTGGCGGGCGGGATGTTACGTACTGCGTACGTATGGCAATAGCGTCCGAGGCCAGTAGTAGTGTACGTAAACCAGTTCTAGGTATGTAAGGCGAGTTTAGCCAAAAGTCCCCGGACCGGTCCCTGGTGGGGTTGCCTAAGTCCGCAGCTGTGTCCGAGGGTAGCGGGTTCGATTCCCGTTCGGTCCTATTTCTCTCCCCCCTTTTCGGGGCCCGGCTATCGCCATACGGAACGCGGCACGTCACACTTTCCATGGCATGATTTGTGTTTGAATGTCGTTCGTAACCTAGCCTTCCTGCTATATCCTTTTGTCCCTTGCCGGCGCCTTGATTTATCTTTGAAATTACTACAGTTCTCTATCTACTTGTTCACCGACCTCACTCAACAATGTTTTATGTATAAGCGTCGATTTGCTGTCTTGTATTGTACGTAGTACGACCCTGGCCTTTGTTGAATAAAACCTTTATGTATCTGCTTCGTACCGTCGACAGCCTACCTGAACATAAATGGAAGCTAAGTGTGGCATACAGTCATCGTGTCATGGCTATCAGTCTCCTGCAGTCTCCGATGTCAATGGTCGCTTGTAAGATGGGATTTTGTGTGTTGTGTTGACAGATTATAGCTATAAGGATTGCACCCCGATTGCCCTGAATGGACCTCGACCCATTCCCTCTTTCCTTTCCTTTCCATACAAAAAAAACTTTTCATTACATTTTTGGCGTCCCCGCAATACCGCTTGAGCCCACCAACCTTTCGGTTCCATTTTTCTTCCTTTCCTACCTTACATACCCACCCCCTCCTTGAAATTCTTCCCTTTCCCAGCCAGATAGTATGCGCTCCACATTATGTCCCTTATAGAACGTACATACATAGTACAAATGTACCATATTGTACCTTATCTTGATTCTTGAACACTTTTATTTACATACATACATTGTATTGCTCTATTTTGACTTATTGCTTGGGATTTTGTATCCGGTTAAACTCTATAATAAATTGTGTGGAGGAAAAATAATTTTTCTTGTTATTTCAGCAGTACCTACTGCAGGCTACTATGGATTTTGGCCATCCGATAATCACAGTAGAGGTTTGGTGCCCAGTATATTGCAAAGCCTAGTTATCCCTTTGTCTGCGTACAATGTATGACCCACATATTTTAACATTTTGACCTGATCGGCAGTGGATCGGCTGCCACTGTTTAACCTGTTGTTTGGTGCAATCAATATCAAAGCTACATACACGCATGGTGCACAATATGTATAGGACTACATACAGTAAACAAGACAAGTAAATTTGTGGCCCTTTAGCGACACTTTTCAGTGCCCTATTGAAAAGAAACCTCTCAGAGTAAAAGGAAATGCATATGATAACCCTTTATAGTAACCTCTTGAAATGTGTATGGTAACCCCATACGATTACCCTTTACTAGTCATCCGCACAGACTACATTTAAGCTGGTGAATAATCCCACTCAGCATCCAGTTGCATCCTAAAACTCTCGTTTTTGTTGCATTCGATAATGTACCCTACCTTAATTATTGTCGCATTTAACCGGAATTGTAAGTAGCAGTCTGCTATCATGAAGCTCTCGTTTGTGTTGCATTCAATGATGTGTACTACAGTTATTACTGCATACACTGGAGGATTTTTAACGGGATTTTTGGCAGTTGCAGCCTTAGAAGTCCTAATAGTTGTGTGCAATATGCACCTCCCTATATAATCTGTGTAGTGCAAGAAGAGAATAACAATGATCAGTCTGACACCCCTAATTACCGTACGATGTATTGATGTGCAGTTGTGTAAGACGAACGTAACGTAGGCAGAGCCAGAATAGTTCGACAAGTTTCGTTCGTACGTTTTGTTTGTCATCGATCAATCAATATAGTTCAAGTATACCGTGTTTATGCTGGTTGGTTCGTTTGTTGTTTGTGCTAACAAGAAGACTTTTATTGGTTGAAGCTGCGAGAGAAGTTTTGCTACTGAAACAGGCGAAAGCCATCGTCCTTCCGTACGTATTGTATTATTGTTATCCTGTGTACGGTGCATGTGGATGCGAGCTACGCAGGAGCTGGAGAAGAAACGGAACGGAGATTGCAGCGTGAAGCCTACTGTTGGTACTACGCTGGCTGTAGCGGACTTCTATTGCTATTCGGTGGCAATCGGCAGCTGTCAACAGAACACAGCCGTGGATCTACATTGCATAGCTCAGGTGCAGACGAACTTATGCTGTAGGATGTGTGTATTGGGGTCGCTGTACGTACGTGCATGCTGTACATATACGTGTAGGTATAGTGAGTGCAGTAGGAACGTAGACAGCCCGAAGACCCCCCCTTAAACACTCCATTTGGAGGTCTTCACTCGTTTTTATCTGTACTTTGAGCAACTTTGAGTATTGTTGAGATGCATAGATCTAAGCTGTGAATTATTGCTGTACTGTATCCTGCATAAGCTGTTTGTTGTTGCGTGTGCTTTGCTTGTGTATGCCTAGAAAGAAGGAGTGGACAGCGGTTCCAGATCGGTATCCTCTACGCAACCGACTTTCTTTCTGCCCTTCTGACTGTTTTTTTTTGGAATGGCGGCTACATCTGCGGCTGGGGAAAACAGCCAATTGGCTGACGGCGATATCGCCACGAAGGCCCCACTTGTGCCGGCGCCGATTCTTTCTGATGAAGAATTGGAGAAGCTGCCAGCGGAAGAAGCGGTGATGGTGGTGAAAGGGGAACTGAAGAATCTTCGGAGCGCGCTGGATCATTCTGTGTCGAGATGGCTGGAGGAGGCGAAGCAGAAAGAAGCTCTGCAAAGCCGAAAGGAAGCACTCGACGACGACTTTCGGGCAGCAACGAAGCAACTGACGGAGCAGTACAAGGAGTCAGCAGCAGCTATGGATGCGCAGAAGGAGAAATACAAGCAGAAGCTGGCACTGGAGAAGCAGAAAACGGCGACTTTGTCTGCGGCTTTGACGGCTTTGGGCGTCAATGTGAATTCGCTGCCAAATGGTGAGGAAGAGAAGCTGCAGTTTCGCCAGTGGGTGTACCGCATGCTGCGAGCTGAATTCGAGCCAGTGGTGACCCAGCAGACGGATCAGCAGCCGGAGACTTCAGACAATCGCCAACGCATTTTCGACAGGGAGCAGACGCCTTTCCCACGGCCCACGTCTGGAAGACTGGAGAGAGCGGCTTCAAATGAGTCCTTGAGTAGTCGCAGTTCTTCTGGTCGGCGTAGAAAGAATCCGATTCCAAAGCCGAAGCTGTTCAGTGGCATCCAGAGCGAAGAGGATGTCTACTCGTTGGACAGTTGGGTGGATCATCTGCGCGACTACTTGACTGGCGAAGAGATTCAGGAAGAAGCTTGGTCTCGTCATCTGCGCTACTACCTGGAGGGAGTTCCGCGGAAGATGTACGACCAGTGGGTGCGTGATCAGCCAGGCATCGACTTTCAAGGGTTGGTGCAGAATCTGCATTCCCTGTATGGCGAGTTGTTGACGCAGGAGAGAGCCGGCAATCAGCTGATGGATCTGCGCTGGGACACTCAGAAGCAGACAGTGGATGAGTTCGTCTTGAAGGTAAAGACACTTCATTCCGTTTTCGCGCCAAACTGCCCAGCCAGTGAGAGAGAGAATGAGGTAGCCTTGCGGCTAATGGCACAACTTCCTGCACAGTGGCAGCTTGACGTGAGAAAGGAAAATTCTCGGGTATCGTTAGAGGGGTACGTGCGGTCAGTCAAGCGCCTGATTGACTTGGACAAGCACAAAGAGGAAGTGGCGCAGAGTCAGAAGAGAGCGCCCGAGTTTACCCACATGAAGACGATACCAGGAACTGCTAAGCAGGAGAGTAGGCCACCATTTGAGTCGAGGGGTGCTAATGGTGGTAGAAGTAGCTTCAATGGGCGCGGGGGTTGGAAAGGAGCACAGGGAGGCAACGCCTCCAGGCAAACTGCCACAAACGACGCTCAAGATTCCACACAGCCTGCAAGCACAACCACTACAGAAAGCACATCCTCAAGCACACAGAGCAACCAAACACAACCAGAACAGATGACGCAGAGAAAATGCTTCAACTGTGGGAAACCTGGTCACTTGTCTCGAGAGTGCAGACAGCCCAGGCAGCAGGAAGCAGAAACGGGGAAGGTGGTCGCAGACTCATCTGGTGCTTTTGCAACTCAGCTTTTCTTTCCCGGGGGCAACGGCCCAGCCAACAATGTAGTCACGGGCAACATCGAGGTGCAGCAGCAGTCTTCTCCTCTTTCGTCTGTTGTCGACTCATCTGCGTTGGTGACGGTTCGAGTTGAATCGCTGGAGGTGCGTACTCTTTTGGACTCTGGTTCTCAGATGAACATTGTCTCAGCAGCACTGATGAGGAAAGTAGCGGATGTGGTAGGCGTGGAGCAGCTGCGTAAAGAGGCTCTTCGATTCACAGGCAACTGCAGGAATTACGACGGTTCGCCAATCACGACGCTGTCATGCATCGTCCATTTGAACATATTGTTCGAAGGCAGAATTGCCAAGATTCCGTGCTTCGTGAATGAGGCAGCTACTGGAGACCAGCTACTGTTGGGCACGCCAGGACTCAGAGCTTTGGGTTTCTTCCTCACGCATGGACTGCGTGACAACGTCCTGGATCGCTGCCATATTCCCACCAATCCCAAACTGCAACCATTCCCAGTCACGAGGGCGACTACTGCAATGGAAGAGCCGACGTCTTCTCCGGATGCAGCAAATGGTGAAAACTCACCATCGTCAAAACTGACACATCGTGCATCACATTCGGCTGCTTCGCAGATGGTCAACTGTACGACGGTGTTTCATCACGGTCAGGGGAGACTGTACCCAGCGCGACAGATGCCCAAAAGCCCTAACTGGGTAAAGTCAAAATTGACACGAGCGGGCATAGCGGCTGGACTACCTACAAACTCGGCGTCAGGTAGTGGGAAAGATGCTCCATTTGGCGAGAGGGCCAGAGGTGACAATAGCCCAACTACTGAGGGGCAACGGGGCAAAAAGTCTCGCTACAAACGGCGAACGCGAGCTCAGCACGGTCGAACGCATGGTGTTTCTGTTGGTTCAGTACGTGCGGTGTCGACGTGTGTGGGTGGTGTGAGTATGCTTTCAGGACAGGCTGACAGATTTCAGCAGTCTATGTGCGCGGACCGTAGTAGCCGTAATTCGGACGTGTCAAGAGTGGACGCAACTTACGTGAGCGATCGCGGCAGCGGCGATTTTCGGCTCAACGCGGCTTACGGTAGCAACGGATCACGACGGGTGGACAAGAAGGAGAGAGAGGCGTGTGTGGCGGTGTTGGAGAGAAGGAAGGCGGAAGGCTGCAGCTGGCAACCGTCCAATGTGACGAGAGCTCGTATGAGCAACCGGCGATTTCCCAGCGACGCGGCGGCGTCTGCATCCTCTACTTCACCGACCTTGGCGGCGAGCTCTGCATCTTCGATTCTTCGCTACGATCGGGAGCAGTTCATGGCTCTGCAGCTGCGCAAACCGTGTCCTACGTCAACGTCTACATGGTGTGACGACAGAGGATGGCAGGCTGGAAGCAGCTACGTGATAAGCGACAGACGCGCGCAGACTCCAGTCCACTGCTATGAGCAAAGGAACAGGCAAGGTGCGTGTTTGTTTGTTTCTGACTTTCGGTATTTATTTGGCGTTGTGTGTATGCACATACCAGTCTACACTCGCTTCGTTTGGTACGGGCGCGAGTTTTATTTGCTCAGTGGTATGTGCATACACAGCATCGTGCAATAATGTACTGCATCATACGTTTACGTACGGTATGATTGTATTGTCTTGTGTGTGACATAGCTACGTGTATTGTACAGCAATGGTTGTGTACTATTACGGTGCTTTTGGCTTAACACGGGTAGCTATGTACGTACGATTACCAAGAGTGCATAAGTTTGCATATCTCTTGTTTGTTTTTCTCGGTACTTCTTGCTACTTGCTCACCGACTTCTCACGGCTTTGCAAGGCATCAGGAGCTGCCTTATTTCTCCCGGGGGCATGTGTAGTGCAAGAAGAGAATAACAATGATCAGTCTGACACCCCTAATTACCGTACGATGTATTGATGTGCAGTTGTGTAAGACGAACGTAACGTAGGCAGAGCCAGAATAGTTCGACAAGTTTCGTTCGTACGTTTTGTTTGTCATCGATCAATCAATATAGTTCAAGTATACCGTGTTTATGCTGGTTGGTTCGTTTGTTGTTTGTGCTAACAAGAAGACTTTTATTGGTTGAAGCTGCGAGAGAAGTTTTGCTACTGAAACAGGCGAAAGCCATCGTCCTTCCGTACGTATTGTATTATTGTTATCCTGTGTACGGTGCATGTGGATGCGAGCTACGCAGGAGCTGGAGAAGAAACGGAACGGAGATTGCAGCGTGAAGCCTACTGTTGGTACTACGCTGGCTGTAGCGGACTTCTATTGCTATTCGGTGGCAATCGGCAGCTGTCAACAGAACACAGCCGTGGATCTACGTTGCATAGCTCAGGTGCAGACGAACTTATGCTGTAGGATGTGTGTATTGGGGTCGCTGTACGTACGTGCATGCTGTACATATACGTGTAGGTATAGTGAGTGCAGTAGGAACGTAGACAGCCCGAAGACCCCACAAACACTCCAAT
>JASAMW010000803.1:0-72542 GCA_030247985.1 Epsilonema sp. ZAB3_2
ATTTATTTATTTATTTACTTATTTATGTTTTCATTATTTGTTGGTTGTGCTACTTATACCTACGCTGTACTGTACTGTACGCATATATGTTATTATGTATGTACAATGTACATTGTGTACCTAGTATATACACAATGCACCTTGTTGTATAATAGTATATCATGTGCAACATGCGTCCCCTTACCTTACCCTCTTTGCCTTGCGAATTTAAAAGTTAGCAAAAAATTGGCAACCTTTCAATTTCAAGCCTGTTACTGCTTGCAACCAACTTGACCTGACGCCTTACAACTGTCAAATTTTGTCTCATCGCATGTCTGCAGATCCAGTTATGATCTATTGGAATTTGGAAAAGCCAAGAAGAAACAGGTTGCAACTGTACGTAGTTATGAGTGTTCGTTCAAGACAAAAAGTCGTTGAAGCACGGATGAAAATGAATATTGACATTCTGCCAAGCCTTGACAAACTCTCCCAGCTTTAGTGATTACAGCATTTTTGAGCATTATATACGTACAGTGTGCAGTGAGTGTACTGTACTTACCTACAAATTGTACGGTTTTGCTTGTTGGCGTGTGAATAGACGTACAAAGTCGTAGTCAAACGACTAGCGAGCCAATACTTTTTTTAGCAGAAAAATGATATGATGTCGAGCACCATTAGCAACAGAACGTTATACAGAAACTGAAACGTTGTAGAAACTGTGCATGTAACGTACTACATACCTCAAACCTTGAGTTTACGACAAGACACGCACTACGTACATGTAGTACGCTTTTCTGGGGTAAATACTATTGCGATATTGCTCAATGCAAAATCCGTTATTTGTTTCCTATTTTTCACTACAGTTTCAGCGTCCATTGTCATCGTCAATGCTACAGTAAGCATAGTGTCCTTCCTGTGTCCGTCCTATCATGAGAAGAAATGCAGCGTGATCCTGTTCTGGCGTGGTGTGGCTTATTTCGGTGGTGGTTGGCCTTCCTGTGGTGGTCCCCCTGGGGGCCTGGGTGGGGCTCCGGAGCCTGGTGGGGGCTCTGGTCCCTTCGGTGGTTCCTTTGGTGGATCTTGCATGGTTGATTTGGGCTGCAAAAAGGGCAAAAACAAAATAGGTTTGCATGGTGCAATTATTTGTTAATTTATTTAGGCCTATTTATTTATTTATTTATTTATTTATTTATTTATTTATTTATTTATTTATTTATTTATTTATTTATTTATTTATTTATTTATTTAGGCCTATTTGTTTATTATTAAATTTATTTATTTAGGCCTCTTTGTTTATTTATTTATTTAATTATTTACTTATTTATTTACTTTTTATTTAGGACTTTTTTCATTTATTTATACCTAGGCGGCGAAATATTCTTACCTTTATTGTGCGGACGAAGACAATCCTACGAAGTAATATCACAGTCGAGTTTGGGAGAGCAAAAATACTCGAGTGAACTTTAAGGGGAAGTTGTTGTCGCTTTTATTTCGTCCTTGATCTCGCCTCAGGGCATATCGCGAGAAAAGAAACCACGCCGGATCAGATAGGTGTCGCCCCTTTAAAACCACAAATGACAAGTCGAAATTACACGGGAGTGCAAAGCGTCATTTTTGTCTGATGTCATTAAAAATTGTACGTGCGTGCGACAAACTGTTGATAAAGCCAATATTATTCAGTTTACCTGCAGTGAAGATACCCGGGCAGTCAACAACTTTTTGTTTCACCTTTCGCGCCCGAAATTTTTCGACGCGGTGTGCAAAAGCACGTTATTCGTCTCCAGAGGAAAAATCTTTCTAGAAGGCTCGAGACACCGACGAATAACATGTGCAATTTGTCAACGGTCGTCTGACTAATCAATTTTTTGCCCCAAATGGCTGGCGCCACGGGCTTGTAAAATGTACGTACGTAGTGCCCTTTTGCTTGGGGAGCTTCTGTGATTTTTGGTGTCAAAAACAATTGCCAGGTGATCTGCACCCCGTCCCAGCGTCCACAGCACACTGGTACTGTAGCTCAGTTGGTAGAGCACACTTGCGGGTAGGGTACCCTGCAGGTTCGAGTCTCCCCCAGCACATTTGCGGAATAGATTTTTTTGGCCATACAGACACAGGAAAAAATATACAATCCCTCCCCTGCCTACAAAAGCGCATACTTCATCGCATGTTGACTTTGCATTTCCCGAAAAAAGCAGATACTAAGCAATTTTTACTGCTTTTCCCCGCGCTTCTGTCTGCTCGTTTCTTTCCCACTTTCCAAGCGGTAATTTGTTGGAGCGTTGCAGACTCCTTCATCAACAATCGGATAACATGGTAGCGCAGGGTAATTCAGGCACAGACCATCTTTTTACATAACGTAGTAGGTATGCATGCATGTACGTACGTACAGTACGTATAGGTTACTGTTACCTCCATTTTACTACTGTACCTGTGATAATTTGTGTGGGTGGGTACTGGGTACGTGCAAGTACTAACGCGGAGATTAGTAATCAATTTCGTACGCTGCAAGTATTTTGCAACTTTACCCTGATGAAAGCAAATATGTGTTAGGATCTGCTGACCCAATTTACCCCTCAGTTACCCAACAGTCCAAGCCCATTCGAGAAAGGATCGCGGAATGATGTTGTACCGGGGGCGTTAACGCCCGAAATTTATGACTGTCAGGTGTTAGACGTCATCCGAGCAATTCTGGGAGGGCCATTCACGTCAACAATTTGCATTCTACGTATATTATTTGCAGGGCAGGCGGTGGTCTTTCCTTTCGCCTCGCCTGCATCCTAATTATTAGCTGCAATTTGTCAGCTTTTTCAGCGCTCTTGTTGAAGATTCCAAAGTATACACATTAGCCGGGATTTCTGCTTTGCTTTCGTGCTTCATTGCTTTTCCTACCCAACAGCTTCTTCTTATCTCCCGAAACTACTGGCGTACGTAGTACAGTAGGCCTTCCGTATTGTTCTGGTAGCTCGGGCTTGCTTTGACTGTGATAAATGAAGCCAGGTGTTGGGCGCGCAGAAAGCCATTTAGAATCTTCTTGCAGCGTTTGTTTTTCCACGTTCAATAAACATTGACTTTGAAGCCGCACGCCCGCATGATCTACTGTACGTATCCCGCCTGCTTGGTTGCCCCCTCTGGCAAGAAAGAAAGATCCCTTTTTCTCTCCCTTCAACACTTTTCAAGAAGTCCATGCAACAAGCTGTAGTAACTTTCAGAATAAGCCAGCAAAGTACAGTTATAAGAACACTGTACGTAACGGCACTTTGCAGTTACTGTAGGTTCGTTTTACATTTGCGCTTAGGCTTACACAGAGCGCTTTGTAAGTGGACTTGAGCTTAGGCTTACGCTTAGCTACTGTAGCAGTAGTAACTTGGGCTTTGCCTAGCCTGTAGCTTGTGGACTTGAGCTTAGGCTTAGGCTTTAGGCTTAGGCTTAGGCTTAGGCTTTGGCTTAGCTTAGGCTTAGGCTTAGGCTTAGGCTTAGGCTTAGGCTTAGGCTTAGGCTTAAGCTTTTGCTAAGGTTTAGGCTTAGGCTTAGGCTTAGGCTTAAGCTTTTGCTTAGGTTTAGGCTTAGGCTTAGGCTTAGGCTTAGGCGTAGGCGTACTAGGCTTAGGCTTAGGTTTTGGTAGTGGACTTGGACTTTTACCGTACATAGTCTGTGGGACTTGGTCATACTACTCGGACCACGACTAACATTCACATAACAGTATCATCTATTTTTATGTTATCATATATTTCTCAAGCGCCAATACCGAATAGACCGAATTGTTGTACCTACAGTACCTACCTACCGAATAGACCGAATTGTTGTACCTAACCTACCTACCTACCCACCTGATATAAATGCGGTTTCGGCAGATGTTTCCTTGCGATCATACCATTACTGTGTGCACAACTCGTACTAAGGTATTTTCTGTGTTACGTTACTGCAAATTGCACAGATTCCTCCTTCTGCTCTCTAGCCATTGTCTCCTTTCTCTGTCCGTGCTTCGGTCTGTTTTAATTTACCTCCCAGTAGTCACAGGGTGTCCCGAAACGAAAGTGGCTTCCTTTTGCATGCCACAAAAGCAGCCGCCGGTCATTTTCTGATAAGTTTGCCAAACACTCCAGAAACACTAGGCAGATGTCCTCTTTCCCTTTCACTGTGGTTGTGTCATAAAAGGGAAAGCATGGACATTGTTATGAGTGCCCGCCACGCCATGATTGCTCCTATGAATGAATGAAGGTGATGAATAATAGACAGCAATGTACGTAGACAGGGAGGCACGAACCGCTAATTTTTGATGAGGAAACCACTTAAAAGGACCCACACCGCGCCTCTTGCCCATGGCTATTTCGTTTGCTTGCGGGGAATCGCTCATCAAGAGGTCGGTATGTGTTAATTTTGTCCTCGTGCGTAAATTGTTTTACTTCCTCCGCTGTACATTACATAAATGCAAAATGCAAATAATATACGCCCATGGTGTATGCAATTTATATACCCTACGAACGTGTACGTACTACAGTATAGTACTGTAATGAAATTCCTTTGCCACACTTTTATTGTTTTTTTTTCAACACTTTCCTGGAATAACGGTTACTTTGCATATGAACCAGAGATAAAAGCAATCAATTCTTGTTTGCTTCCAATAATCGTGATTTAGCCTTCTTTGAAAGCGCTGATAAGTTTCCCATAACTATTTTTCTTGCACTCGATCAAGCGTGTTTTTCATTAACGAGAATAATAATTGAATGAAACTAATGGAATATCGCTGCTATTGGCTATTATTTTTCGTCATATGGTTACTGTATTATGTAGGCTGCATTGTAACAGCGTCGCCATATGCAACTAACTTTATCGACATTATCTCCCAAGGATAAGGTCCCCATTTTGGTTCCACCTCTTCGTCATCTGTTAGATTTTGAGCAAACTTGATAGGAAAGGAAGGACTTTAGGCGGGGGAATTGAGCCGAAAATAATCTCCTCAGTTCAGTGCTGTTGTGGTGACTGCCCACCTGGGCAGTTTTCTCGCCGACACAAAGAAAATATAACACACACTTTGAAAACTGCGCCGTCTTTCACGCCTCGGTGAAAATCGGATTTACGGATTTCGGTATTACTTCGGACATGTATGCGGTGGCGAGGGGAGTAGATCTGCGTCATGCAGAGTTACAAAGGGAACAAAAGTATTTGTACACGCACAATCAAACGGATTCCATCCATAGGGGCAAGGCTGTGTGAGTACCGAGTGGGGTATTCATTGTTTGCAAATCATGCACATTGACAGCAGGATGGAGGCGTAGTATCATCACGTATGTAGGAGATACGATACCGTATTTACCGGTGCATAGTCCCCATGCATAAGCCCCCCCCCCTATGCATAGCTCCATACTATAGAATACCTAAGCCTACCTAAGCTAAGCTGGTCATAAGCTACTCATAGCCGTCCAAGCTATAGATGCCTACAGTACGGATCTGCACTAACTAACACCACACAAAAAATAACTCAGGATCTAGCCAACGTAGCGCAAAGCGGTTAAAAATCTCTCGATAAGTTTCAGCGGGATTGAAAATAAAAAAAACCGCATGCGCCTACGTGCCCTCTGTGTCGAGAAATCGCCAATTTCCTTAAGTACTAAAAATGTACACTTTATTAATTTATTCAACATAACTGAACAAGCCGCAAAAATTTTTTCATTAAAACTAGCCTATCCTATGTAAAATTTGGCGTAGATTTCAATAATAGTATCGTTGATCCAAAAAATTTAACCCCTACCCAAACATTTTCAAAAATATACAAATTTTGCAAAATTATATACTACGGGTTAAATTTTTTTAAAACACCGATACTGTTTTTGAAATCTACACCAAATTTTACATAGGATAGGCTACTTTTAATGAAAAAGTTTTTGCGGCATTGTTCATTTATGCGGAATAATCGAAAAAGTGTACCTTTTCAGGGCTATAGATAGCCTATGAAAATCTGGGGCGCAAAAATTTTGGCGAGCGTAGCGAGCCACCGGGGTCTGGGGCGGAGCCCCAGCCGCCGGAGGCTACGGGGGTCTGGGGGCGGAGCCCCCAGCGGGGGTCCAGGGGGCAGCGCCCCCTGGGAAATTTTTTCAATATTGAGAGTAAAATCGCTCATTTTCCAAGCATCCGAAACTATTCAAACCCGGCTTTTAGCGCACTCAGTGACAGGTACAGTATGCAAGAAGCCCGACGAATGTTATGTACGTATGTACAAACAAAGCCTTGCATGCATACCTATGCATGTAATCAGTACACCATCATAACCTTCCTGACCCTGTAGTAGACTCAGAAAGACATGGGAGAGGCCGATTATGGCGGTTCTAGCGGAGATCGAGCCCATTTTGCATGCGCCCACGCAACCAGTTGCAAAAAGTCAGGTGGAAATTTTGCGCCCCTAGCCGCCCAAATTTGGGGCGCAAAAAAATTCTTGGGGCGCAAAAGCGCCCCTTGCGCATACCTATCTATAGCCCTGCTTTTTTAGTATATTTTCAGTACTTAAGGAAATTGGCGATTTCTCGACACAGAGGGCACGTAGACGCATGCGGTTTTTTTATTTTCAATCCCGCTGAAACTTATCGAGAGATTTTTAACCGCTTTGCGCTACGTTGGCTAGATCCTGAGTTATTTTTTGTGTGGTGTTAGTTAGTGCAGATCCGTACTGACTGTAAGCCTGCTTGGGTGTGTATTGTACTATAATAACCCTGGTTTGACCTCAATTATGCCCTAAAACACGTGCTTTTGACCTAAAAATATGCCTCTGTGCATCTATCAAAACCTCCTTTGCAATATGCATGCATAGCCGCATATGGGACCTCTCAATTGTTGCATAGCCCGGGGCTATGCATCGGTATATACGGTAGTATTTTGGTAAACTTGCAAAGGATCGAACGAAAAAAATCGGCGATGCCGTACCCTTTAATCCGATTCTGCCAATATCGTCTTTTCGGTCAAAGTAGTAAATCTCACTCCACTTTGCATCTTTCTCAATTTTCTTTCGCACGGCTAAGCTCTCCTTTGCCTTCTGTTGATTGAAAACGTATCGATGATTGTTGGAAGAAAACTAATTACCGTACCTCACTCTGTGACAGACAGCAAAATAACGCATAAAATATACCACAATGAGAGGAAATATTTATTTTCGGTACAGTATGTACTATGTGTACCCTTTCATCGCCCTCATGTTGGTTAGTATTATTGTTTACTTGTCTTGTATGAAACGCTTGCTAAAGGTACATAATGTAGTTTTCATTGTGCAAACTTCGAGTCTACTCAACTCACCTTTGCGTTTGACTCGCTCGTAGCCAATAACGTGACTGAATATTATAATTGCATTCTAAAATAATAATGTTGGCCTACTGTACCTGAATAAATTAGTTCAAAGCATAATTATGTCAAGTAAGTACATAATGCTAAGTAAATTCAGTTTTCACATAAAAACATGATTTTTCTCTCATCACGAAATTTTGTTTTGCGCCCCTTATCGCTTGCCAAGGAAAAAATCTAATTACGAAGTCAATATTATTTCAACGATAACAATAAATTTGCACGGCAGCACGCAATATCATTACAATTTTTGTCAAGCTATTCATTTGTTAGTATTGTGCGTTGCGTTTGATGTATACATACATGACGAGCTGAAACATTTTGCAAATCGCCTTTTTCTTTGGGATTGGATTGGAACATTATTTCTAGATGCCTTTTTCGCTACCGTAACCCTGTGCTATCACACTGTTTTCAAGAATTTTAACGAAAAACAGGGTTAGTCAAACAGGGTTACAATTTGTAAAACACAAAAAAGCATGACCGTAATATCAAAAATATATAATTCTGGTCATTCTCTCTATTTCTTTTGATGTTTCACGCCTGGAACAAAAAAGAACTTTGCTGGGTCTGGTGTGTGTACTTGTATACTCCTTTTGCCTTTGTAAAACAAGATCAATTGTTTTCTGAACGGGTTGCGTTGCGCGGATCGGTCGTTAACCTTTCGCGTAATTCTCGCCACAGTCGCTTGGCACTAAAAAGCAAAATGATACTCGTTAATCACTCCAAATGATATCACATCAAACAACAAAACAGTCTGCGCATCTTGACCGAATTTTAAAAACAATACGAGTTGTTTATGCAGACATTTAGTGCGCTTGTACACGTGGTGGATGAGGAAACTAATGGTGATTTGTGCAAGTGTAAAAGCTAAATGGACGACGATCGGTCATGTGAACCGTTGTTAACGCTTAACACCATATTGTGAAAAACATGTGAGTCGCCTTGTGAAAAGTGTCAGAATGCCCAAAAAATTAAAACAAATCTGTAATCTGCATACATTGAAAACTTATGGTGAAATCAGTGTGAGTTTCTCTCGCCGCGTGTGTGAGCGCCCTACCCCAGGCACATGTCGCAAGTCGCAACCATTTTACGACATTACACGATTATTCGGCCTTGATGTTGACTGAAGTTGACTACTGTATTTCAGGCTGACACGGTGTAGTCACAAACACAAAAGTTAACGTTTGCGAACAAAACACTGTTTTGACAGTTTCGGATCATTATGTGTAATGTACTGTATATAAATTTTTCTGCCGTCTAATATGCACGGTACGGACAGGCACAAACAGAACCGCCCTCGCCAAGTCAATAACATCAAGAACACATAAGTACTGCACTAATCAAATAATCTGAGAGTGGTAATTGCAACAACTGGTAATGCTTGGGGTTTGATTGACTAATTACCTTACTACCTGCAAAAAGTGACAGTTCACCTTGCTTATACTTCACAAAATATTGAATATTGCATTTTCAATCGGGCTCGCTAGGCATCCGTATTGCCAAAATTTGCATTTATTCAAACAAAATTAGCTTATCATCTAAATCAAATTTGTGAACTCTCGATGACACCGCCTCACTGAGCCGTAAATTTTACTTTATCATTGTAACGATGCAATATTATTTTTTGTTGTTTCTTCCTTAAACTTGAAAGGTTATACGTAACACCGTCTAAAATTGGGGTACTGTAACTACGTACCGACCTACCAGGTTCAAATGTACCTGGACATAAGTAGGTACAAGTAAAGATTTTTTGACCTAAACTTCCTGTCGTAAGGGCGAAAAGTTTTGTTTCCTACGCAGTTGGTAGAGCGTTCTTTCGCGTGCACAATTTCGAGGTCTCGCGTCCATAAAACAATGAACGATAGTCATCAATTTTCACACTAATGGGATGCCCCGATGTTGACACTGCAAAGTTTGGGACATTTTTTACGACACCTCGGCATCAAACATCAAACTTTTTTATTTTCTCCCGCTCACCAAACGAACCACAGTTTAACAGTCAGAAAAAGGTATTTACAACACAGCTGATTTATTTTTACAGTCCCTCATTGCCATCACTTATGCCTTTAAGAGACAAAAATTTTGAGAAGCTGTAAATAATCAGATAACTCATCGCATTGTGGTGTACATATTTTGCTTGGCTTACGTATGTTACACAGGCGGTGATTTACAAAGGAAAAGGGAAGCTATAAGTTTATGGCACGGTTCGTCCGATTTGTTCACATTCATTGTCATAAAAGCGTACAGAGCTTCATGCATTGTTATGCCAAGTGAGGTAACATGTGAACATAGGCAAAAGCTGGACGGTGTTCCCTATCACCTTCTTAGGCTAATGTTTGCTTTAGTTCGGGCTCAGGGGCTGAAACTTGTACTGTTTTTACAGTGTCGCTCCAAAAGCGGCAGCAATAAAATCTTCGCTGTGTTTTATCAGTGCTCAACGGCTTGTTTATTTATCTTAGTGTGATTTATTCAGTCTACTGTAACCCCTACGCAAACAGTTGTTAAGCTGGGCAAGGTAATAAAAAGTCGTGCTTTCGCAAACAATACTATCCCAAAAGCAATTTTTTTTGCAGGATTGCATGACTGTACAGTAGAACGATACAGCGTTACAGTAACCATTTGACGTGTACCGTATGTAATAAAAAAGCAATACCAACATCCCTTGCTTTGATTTATTCAACGTCGGACGCTTGTTTTCAAAACACAACCTGTGGCAAAAGCATCAAAGCACAAAGCTATCGCGGATTTAAAGTGTGAGGATGTGGATGTTTATGACAGGAAGCAAATGGCAGGAAATCTTCAAGTTTGTTATTATTTCTTTATCCAAATAGTTTTTGATAGATACGTAGCAGCGTAAAGTAAACCTCAGTTTTATATCCCGCCCTGCTAGTGGCATATTCTTCTTAGCCCTGTGAGCTGCCTGAGTGCTTTATGGTGGTGGCAAATAGACCGGATAAAACCATCGCAATGCTATGCAGCTTATGTGCAAAGATAAGTATGCCTCATCAAATCAGCACGCTCAAGAACACGACAAGAGAATCATGACTACTCCACACACATGCCTAGTCAACACATGCCAACACACACACACACACACACGTACAGTATGTAGGAACATACAGTAGTATTAGTTCGTCTTCTAGACTCCGTCACAAATTTGGAGGGCAAGAAAATATTTTGCGTCCCGATTTTCCGCTGCAAAAACCAGCGCGACAGTTCGTGTAAAGTGTTGTCGGGCCGGTAAAACAATAATTGATTGAGACAGATTTTTTGCACGGCGCGATCACCCAAGTCCAAAACCAACCGTCGTGTCGGTTTCGTCCGGTAAAAAAAATTGTGCGCTCAAGATAAAGAAGGCGACGGGCGGGGGGCGGGTCAGCTGGATGGATACCTAGTAGGGTATTGTGGGGTAAACCCGGACACGGGGGTAAACCCGGACACCTAAGCTTTTCTGAACTTGCCGCTTCAGCAAACGATGAACATGGTACGTAGCTCATTTGAAAATGAAGAGTTAAAAGAATCGGATTGGTAGAATACTCGTCTCAATCGGTCTTATGGTTGCTGAGATATACTAGGTGTCCGGGTTTACCCCACAGTACCCTACCTATTATGTGTGCAAGGTATACTTCACTTTGGATCGACAGAATTTTGGTCGGCGGTGTACGGACGGAGGGAAAAGTTCATCGCATCGCACGCTTTCACACTGATCGCGTATCCGATAAGATTGGACGGATTCGATGAAATTGTAACGCATCGCGTATAACACGGTTCTCTTTGGCCAGGCTTAGCCTGGGGCATGAGAAAGCGAGGCTTAGGCTTAGGCTTAGGTTTAGGCTTTACTGACCCTGTTCCAGATAGAGACAGGGTTGCTGCAATCCCATTTCTCCAATGCTGCACAGGTGTAAACTTGGCTCTATAGACCTAGTCCATCGTACCTGTAGGTAAGATTGTTTTGTTCGTTTTGGAATATACTCATGAGACACTACAAAGTACGCACGTATTGACATTTGCGTATGTACAGGGTGTATCAGAATTTACTCTTCGGATGTTTGTTCTTATAACTCCACAACGGAGCGTTATTTTTCACTGCGGTTATTTGTATTTTGTAGCTAAGGCTTCTACAATTGAGCAGGAAAAATTTCAGCCCCGTAGTCCCTCTACCAAGGAAGTTATGAAGGCTCAAACTTTCGGACACAGAAATTTACGTTTTTTTTACTATGGGGGCAAATCCTGGATTAAGGACAAAGTTAGTACTCCGCAGCTGAGTTTTTCAATTTTTCTTCACGCTACCGCAGCAGATTTGGTTCTGCCGCTTCCTGCATAGGATATTGAACATGTTTTGAAAATGTATTAGCTTTGGGATGGTAGAATGTGCTCTCCCTGCAGTAAAGTAGTAGGCAAATCCTCGATTTCTGAGGTCAGCCATTTTGAGCTGTTTTGAACCGCTTCCTGTTGGCCTAGAAAGTTAAAATTTTGCCTGCGCAAACGTTGAAGCCTTGGCTACATATTGCAAAAAAGACCGCAGCGAAAAATGACGCTCCATTGTGGAGTTATAAGCACAAACATCCGGAGAGTAACTTCTGATACACCCTATATGTAATATGTATGTGCATGTAATGTGTGCAGACTGCGAGAATAAAGGAGCAAACGATAAATTACGGTAAGTCGGTCTTGACAGCGCCGAAAAAGAAATAAAAGAAAAGAAAAGAAATGGAGGTGTTGGAAGTTACTGGGCGCATTGCGGTTAACCACTGGGCGTTGGGCGCTGGGCAGTGGAGAGTAGTATCTATTTTGCGCAAGCGCATGGACGGAAATAGGGTTAGGCTCAGGCTAAGGCTTTGGTTTAGGTATTGGGTGCAGAGGAGTAGGCCTCAGTCTCAAACCGCAGCCTAAGCCCCGAGTAACTTGAAACACCTATTTGTTTCCCTTTCGGCGCGGTCCAAGTCAGGTCCACTTCTTTCGCAGTCGTCTACGAACACCATACTTTCTACATGCAGGTCCATCGTGTACAGTAATCCATGAGAATCGTTGTGTTTTACATTCTATCGGTTTCTTGGAATGGACTCACCAATAGGAACGTACGGTAGTATTATTCTCTGCAGAATCTACGCAGAATCCCTCATAAAGTTTTTACCCTAACATTGTATCGGCTCACACTTTCATTGCCGGTTTAGGTAAACAATCTAATTAGCGTCAATTCAACTTTGTTATTGCGTGTTTGTTCTATTTGCTTATGCCGCCCTGACGAGTGGAAAATTCGCCACAAATGAATATTCCACTTTTTATTAATTGCAACACTAAAACTAATAATTTATTATTTGACCTTTTTTATTTCAAAAGGCAACCACGTTAGCCTTTTCAGTGCGCATATCAATGAAGGCCAAGTAACGGGAAAACCAGTAGTCATTAAACGCGCATTAGTGCGAAAACAATCCCAAAAACTTTCTCTCCATCATGAAAATAAATTATGCAGAATTAGTTTTTATGCCTTTTTCCTTGAAAATTACCGCTGCAAAGAACCGGCGGTAAATGTTTTCAAGCAGCGCTTGCCAAATCGTTAACAAGTTTAAAGGACAGGTACACGTAACGTACGTACGTATACATAGCAAAAAGTACGGTATGCATGCCACAGTTTGTCACGCACTTTGTCATTGCTCCAATGCGTACGTACGTATCTAAACTGATATCCATGTCCTGCTCAATTATACAGGGTGTCTCACATAGACCTCCCTAACGATTCAGCCTTATAACTTCCGTATTACACTAGATATCAAGCTGAAATTTTGTCCCCAGAAACCCAAGAATATACCATTTACTGTGGCAAAATTTGAGCCAGATCGGTCAACTGGTGACGAAATTACAGGCTTGGAAATTTTAGACCCTGTTTTTCGCATTTTCCGCTCAGAGCGTGGGTTTGACATGAAAGTCTTCTGCTCAGCATGGTCAAGCAGCTCATTCAACACGATAATTTTGCGGAACAATAATGACTGAACGTCATTAAGGTCCAGGACACAAACGACACAAGAATACAGGCGATTTACGCTCATTACAGCCTTCCAGGAGCTGTCGGGGTCAATACTGGCAGCACTGATTTCAAAATGTAGAAAAACGCGGTCACAAATTTACAAGCTGGTAATTTCATCCCTAGTTGACCTATCTAGCTCAAATTTTGCCACATTAAATGGTATATTCTTGGGTTTCTGGGGACAAAATTTCAGCTTGATATCTAGTGTGATACGGAAGTTATAAGGCTGAATCGTTAGGGAGGTCTACGTGAGACACCCTGTACGTACCTAACAGGCGCAGGTGGAATGAAAACATGCAACGTAGCCAAGCACATACATTCACACAGAATAACATCGTCATGCTAGACATGACATGCCAACGTGTCCCCTATTGCTGCGATGCATGATACTGATTTAGTACACAAACATACGGTACACCTCTGTGCATACCAGTAGTATGATACAATCGGCGTGCAATCGTACAAGTACGTTAGTGGGATGTACTGTACGTACGCCACGTTCGAACGTACGGCAGCAAAAGTGTGCTACTTGTACAGTACTGTGCGAAGTTTACTAGTAGATGGCAAAGTATGGATAGCCTGTTGACAGTTTTGTGCGCTCGTCAGACGGTCGGAATCTGCTGGTTGCGACAGGTTGTCGCGTTCTTTGGACAAAGTTTGCTGGGTAAACTGTTTTGATAGTTCGTCATTCACACCACACACCGGCCGCCATTTTGTACTGTACCTGTACGTAGTACGTACTGCAGTAATATGGCAGATGCGCAGTGTACAGTAGGTACTATGTAGGCTTGTGCAAAATTTACGTACGTGCCCGTATGAAGGCATCCCTGTCAACAGGCGACGTTTAATTCGTACAGAACCGTTTGGCAAAGTATGAACTAAATAGTACATACAATACGTACTGTCTGTCGTGCTTTTGTCTGTGGAACATTTTCATACAAATTACAAAGGGATAGTTAACTGAAAGACAAAGAAGTGGTTCGAATGTTAGTACTTAGCACAGGCAGACACGTGTATGATTAGAAAAGCTAACATGCGAGCATTCATTCCACTGCGGTATTGCAGAGCTTGCATGCCTCAAACTAATTACGGTATAAATAATTATTATACGGTACCTATGTTACTTGTGTCAACTCGGATAAATCAAAACCAACACTGCTGACAGAACATATGTGCTAAACTAAACGGCTGTGCTGTCAGCGGGGTTACGGTATCTATCCTTCCATCACCTAATTTTTCGTGAAAAAGGGACTTTTAAAAAAAGTCGTGTGAGGCCGTTGACCAAACAAGGAAGATGGAAAAACTTTTTTATGGAGGAAGCAGACATCTGGTCCACTGGCGCCGAAAAGCCGAAACGTCCACAACCGTGTTTGCGTCACGACTTTTTTAAGGCCAGAAATGTGACAGCGCCAGAAGACATTACATACTACGCTGTATGTAGGAACATACGTTAAAGGGAAGGATGTGGTGAAGAACCAAAGACCTCCTCCTAAAACCCCTCGCAATTTTTCCTCCAAAAAGCCACAAAATTTTTCCTCAAATAATGTGATTTCAATATTTTCTCCCTTCCTCGTTTCAAAATCGTGAACTATGTAATACCGACGTCTTTGATACTACATTGAGAGGCCGAGATCCAGGTAAAAAAATGCGAGTCCAATGAAAACAGGGCGGGGTTTGGCCCCGGCTAGGGTAAATCATCGAATCGACGACGTCTTAAAAACGTATCCAGCCATGTCCCGACGTGACTTACGTACGTACTGCATCGCATGCACACATTCGGCATGAAGATTCGACGTGGTCTTTCGTTTCCAAGCGCGCTGCAGGTAAACTGGTCCCGTTTTCTTTGCTCACTTGTCACAACAAATCATTTGTTAACTTTTCGCTCGCGACAACCGCCACCGATCGCCCGTATCCACGACGACTGCGTGTTGTATTGAATCGCCGACAAGGCAAACCAAAACAGCACCACCAGTCACCGCACACACTGCGTATTGAAGGTGGTACATAGGATACTCTGGGGTAAACCCGGCCATGAAATCCGACCACCATGGCGCTTTTACCCAACAGGTCTAGGTTGTTACAGGTGGTAGGGTACTCTGGGGTAAACCCGGCCATGGGGGAAAATCCGCCCACCTACAGTATGGTGATTTTGCCCCGATCGGCCTACGTACCTACATAGGATGTCAAGTTATGGCTAGGAACGAAGAAACAAGGCAGAAGTGTCCCGACACCCGAGACACATTTTCGAGAGCCACGTTTTGAATGGAGGTAAAAGCGTCATAATGTGGGCGGATTTTCCCCATGGGCCGTTTTACCCCACGCTACCCTATACAATAATAAACCAACCCAATGCCGTGGCGCAGTCCATCCATGCAAAGCGAAACCACCTATCGGGCTCCGGTAGAGGAAAGAAGGAGTGGCAAGAGAGAGAGACGGGTACTGCAGGAAAAGTTGGGCGTTGTGCAAAGCAGAGTCGGCAAGGCGTCATTTCATTGTGCTGCCATGCACGAGGCGCCAGAATTGCGTAATCTCATCCGTACAGTACGAAAATAACTCAAACTGCGCTTGCTTTTGGCGAGCGTTGTTCAATACAACAAAACGGCAGCTCAAACAACACCTTCCCGCATTGCCCCGCCCTACCCTGCTTTCTTCACCATCGTGGAATCTTATTCTTGTCTCTCCTACAGTACATACGGATATACCGTAGATGGAACTAACTACGGTAGCACACGCCTTCTATCGGGCAAGGAGAAGGGCGGACGGGATTTCGGAGCCGGGCTGAGATCTCCGGTCGGCTCAAGAATGTAATCATGAAATAATTTGACGTAAAAATACATATCGCGCATCTCTCCGCGACTAACGCAAGTGTACGCGGTACGTACACTGCGCGCTGCGCAAGCGATCATGGAAATAAATTGGTTCTTTTTCTGCCAAAACTTCAGCTGGATTCGTAGCCGATCTATGGGCGGCAACGCCAGAGCGATTCGCCCGTGTCGTCCTATCAAAACTAAATGCATACACAAAAACACGCATGTACGTAAAGTACGTAAACTACGGTACACATTTCGAAGGTTGTAATGCACACTAACATAGACAATTTATCTAAGAAGAGAGACGGCAAGAGAGAGAATAGTGTCAGCGTCAGCATTGTCGAATACGGGCTGAGATGACAATTTGATTGAGCACGTACGAATATGGAATACTTGTTGTCGGCTCGACAGCGACGTCGTGTTACTTTTCTACGGGCCGACGGGACGGCGACGGCGACAGTTTTTCGACGGGCCACGGAGGACGGCGAAAAAGTTCCACAGGTAGGGTACTGTGGGGTAAACCCGGACACGCCTAGTATGTATATCTCAACAACCATACGACCGATTGAGACAAGTATTCTACCAATCGACTCCTTGAACTCTCCTCTTTCAAATGAACTAGTACCATGTTCATCGTTTGCTGAAGCGGCAAGTTCAGAAAAGCTTAGGTGTCCGGGTTTACCACATGTCCGGGTTTACCCCACACTACCCTACAAAGGCAGTAATTGTCTGTCCAGCGAGAGTTGCGTCTTTAAATCCTCGCCTTTGCTGAGCATATACCTACGTAATGTACGTACAGTGCCACAGAACAGAAATTTAGGCGCATTCACATCGGAGACGTGCGGTGGGCGTACGTAAGTCGCTCGGACGTGTTCACGGTTCGACACACGCAAAAGCACGGCGACAACCATGGATGCGCCGAGCGTACGCCGAACGCATTTCTTTCCAATGTGAATGAGCCATCATTTTCGACATCGACCCGCAGTTAAATCGGCGACGTTATTATTATGAAGAACCGAGGGTGGCAGGTGGGCCAAATTCTGGCGCGGTCGAAACCAAACTTTAAAAGTCATCGTTCGCCGCCACACGTCAAGGCGAAGGCTAAGGTAAACGACACGACGACGCGAAAGAAAGGAGACGAGTATAGACGAACGAATTGGAGGCTCGAATTAAAACAATTGCGCGCATCATCCATCATGATATTTTGACACTTTGAACCAGTAAAGAAAACGAAGACAGGTGAACGGGAGCAGAAAGAACACATAAAAGAACACAAATCGGAAGAATAAAATAACACCGTCAGAAGGAAGGAACTTTGAGAGGAAAGCGCCCACTACTCTTGTGGTTCGTACTACGTACTACTATGTACGTACGTACGTACCAAGCTTTAAGCTTAGGCTTGCGGCTCATAATCAGAGTTATTGTGCGGTGCTTGTATACATTGCCAAGAAAGTTATGACACAAGTCTGGTTTTATTTTGCTCACATCAATGCTAACACTATACTGCAGTATGCATGCACAGATTGATTGCGAAGCGCACGTAAAATCAAAATGAGCACTTAAAGATGTTTATTAGATCATGATATCTCTTCTTAATCGGTGAAAAACTATCCAGACCACGTTTGGGGCCATAGGAATTGAACGCAAGAAACAAAAGACAATAAGAACAGGACAGGCATTGCGCGACAAAATTAATTGATTTTGATACATCTCAGAGATAATACCGTACCGCGACAGTGAAAAGACTCGATTATCTCTTCTGCCCATCAAAATTGGCGCACACATACAATATGTACATAGGTACGTATAGCGAAATACGCATCAAAAAGTGTTACATACCCTGAAAGGAAAGAGCGAAACAATTGCTGTTGTTTTGCGAATTAAATAAATAAACCGGCCTACTGTATTGTTCTCGATATTGATATTGTGTCCGAGAGATTTGAACAAAAACAAAGGAACAGACTTCTTATTCATGCGTGCCACGCACTACGTTCAGAGACAATGAACAATAATAATTATTATTGTAAAATTTCACGTTTTGAGTCCTACAGTATATGCCTTTTAAGACGTTCAGACACGTCACGAAAGTACATAACTAACACGAAAATATAGGGACAATAGACAGAAGCCGAGGTAAAAAAGAATCAATCTTTTTGCAAATAAAAATCTCATGCCAATAATAACACTACACGCTGTGTAATCTCAACTGAAAATATCAAGATTTTTTGTGATACCTACGCCGTTTCCCTTTAGCAGTTGGCCAAAAATACGGTAACATTACGAAGGTACGTATTTGTGCCAAAATATTTCCGTTCCACCAGAAATATGTCCAAGGGAAAGATTGACAGGTTGTTGGTGAATGCGAAAATCTATTCGGATACAAAGTGTCCGCGGAATGTTCGATTCAAATTTCGCAAAGTTTCATCGATATGACTCGATTATATTGACATTGACCAGCAAATAATTTCTCAGAGGTCTGCCGACTAAAATTAGTACCTTCCGGTGAAAAATTTTGATTGGCGAAGGAAAATATTGTGGCATTAATCCGTCCCAAGAGCTCGGTATACGGTAGGCAGGCTCAGACTGTAAATTACAATGACAACTACGAAATTCCTAAGCTCGATTTCCCGAAAATGTTCCTGTCAACAACAAAATCAAAGAGGCGATATAGGATTACAATAGATAGATATTGTCAGGGTAGGTACATACATACATGTACATGTTACACACAAATATTGAAGCATTTCAAGGTGCTGCTAACTAAAAAAATGCGCGTACTGACCCCAAGTTTTGTACTCTGATCTCAACCGATCGACCGCTACTCGTACTTTACTGCGCAAATCTGCACGGGTGTTTGTAAAACACTAAAATAAAAACCTTGCCTTTAAAGTACGCGACTGTGAGTCCCAACAACGAGTATTATAAGGTGCAAACAAGGCCTAATCAAGCGCACATTTAGTGGAAAAATCATGTAAAGCAAGTCGTGCACAAATCGTCGTAAAATATAAGTATAAATATACAAAATACACCCTATATGTAGTTCCTACCGGCTGTGCTGTTGCTTCTGTTGCGCCGCTGCTTCCTTCTGTCTTTGCGCCACCGCAGCCAGAAGTTTTTGATGGCTAATGTCCGGGGTTGACGGAGGCATGGACATGGTGGCAGGCAGTGGGGGTGGCCCCTGGGGTCCCACCAGACCCACGGATCCGCCCCCGAATGACACCGGGAACAGCATACCCCTTTGCTGGTGCGCCGCAGCCGTCACTGCGGGGTGACCGGGGGGTAGGCCCATCATGATACTGAGCTGGTGTTCAACCGCTGCGGCCGCCCCTCCTCTACCCGAGCCCGGGCCTGACTCCGGAAGGCCTGCAGAACTGAGGCTCAGGCTCGGAAGTTTCAGTGGGGGCGGGGCCTGGGGAGGGAGGTGGGCGGGAAGAGGCAGCGAGGGTCGGGGCGGCTCCGAGTGGGGCCCGAATGGACCCAGGTGGGCCGCCGCTGGAGGTAGGCCGATGAAGGGCCCACCGGGGTGCGCTTGAAAGAAAGCTGCGGGTGCGGGATGAAAGCCGAAAAACTGCTCGGGCTGGAGCTGGTGCCGTTTGAAGCGTTTGCGGCGACGGAGGAAGGAGCCGTTGTCGAACATGTCCTCCGAGGCCGGATCCAGGGTCCAGTAGTTGCCCTTGCCGGGGTTGCCCGGCTCCCGCGGCACTTTAATGAAGCAGTCGTTCAGGCTGAGATTGTGCCGGATGCTGTTCTGCCAGGCCGGGAACTTCTCGCGGTAGTAGGGGAAGCGGTTCATGATGAACTCGCAGATTTGCGACAGGGTCATTTTCTTGTGCGGCGTGTTCAGGATTGCCATGGTGATTAAAGCGATGTAGGAGTAGGGAGGCTTCACCAGATTGCCCTTCTTGTCCGTTTTGCACGTTTCCAGCTGCTCAATGCCCCCTAAACCCCTGCCTTCCTCCTCTGCTCCCTCAACTCCCTCAGGCCCTTTTCCCTCCTTCCCTCCCCCATGACCATTGACCATGGGAACGGGACTTGGGGTCAGTCCATCCAGCTCGCCTTCCTTCCCGCTTCCAGTGGCTATGACGTCATCGTCCTCCACATCGGAAACGTCAGAGATGGGACTGCCCTTCTCCTGCTGCAGCTGCTGGTGCAACCGATGCAGCAACTGCTGGGGCCCAGCATGGAACTGCTGCAGCTGATGGTTGAAGATGGCTGCAGCTTTCAGTCTTTCGGCCTGATCATGCTCCAGCATCAGGTTGGCTGCAGCAATGGAGGAGACGGGACGGTTAGGCGATGGCAACCCTGGAGGCGCTCCAGTGGTGGAATCACTGGAGCCGGCTGGAGATGAGCCCAGATTGGGTTGGGGCTGCTGCGAGCCATTCGCTGCTGCGGCTGTGGAGCTGGGCTTTTGTCGGCCCAGAATTTCGTCCATGGAAAACCTCATTTTCTTGGGAGGTGATGGCGATTTTGGGGTTGAAGTCAAAGTTGTACCAGTTGTAGTTGTTGTTGATGTCACTGAAGGCTGGGAAACGACAGCAGCGGTTGCTGCACCTTGTTGTTGCTGTGGTTTGCCAGGTAGAACCGCAGGAATGAGTCTGCTACCAGTAGATGAACTGGCAGCGATTACAGGATGAGTTAACGCGACCCCAGGATTAAGGGCGGCGGCTGTAGCAATGGAGGGATGCGGTCCACGTTGTATCAGCTGTTGGTGGTGCAGAAATTGCAGATGGCGAAAATGGTGATGACTACTTTGCTGCTGCTGTTGACTACTGGCACTACAGGTTGCAGACGGGGAGAATGATGATGATGATGCAAGCGAACTAACCGCGTACATACGGCGGTTTTGTTTTAAAGACTGTCGCACTGTGGGGAAAAGAAGAGGATAGACACAGACAATACGAGAGAAGGCCGCCGCCGGCTGGTGAACCCGATCCTTCTCTCTTAAAGACAATCAACCACCAACTGTCGCAAAGTGGAGGTTTCTTCTTCTCAGCGTCATCAGTCGACGATTCGACTCAATTAAAACGCGTCAAGCGACACAGAAGAAAACGGCCGAAGTGATGTGATATGGGAGAGAAGAGCAGTTTTTTCTGGCCTCTTCTTCTTCTTCGCAGAGTTTGTCAACGATTCTCGGTGTCCCTTTGACGTGCCGTCAACTTGTGTAAGTTTTGACTGTTCTTGTGGCCACAGTTTGCAAAAGAGACACAGGTCTTCTCTGTACTGCGGCCGAAGTGCTCGCTCTATAAACTTCCTCAAGGTTCAGCCGTGAGTTTATGAAGATTGAATGAGATGAGTCACTTGAAGTTTATTATTCAGTAGCGGACCGGTGCATCAAACAGGCAGGGGGCCCCTTTAATAAAGTTAAAGAGGCGAGCCGGCCTGAACTTTAAAGAAGTTATGACGATGATAATGATGTTTCCCCGAAGAAGTTGGAACAACAAACAAAAGGTGCGGCAGCATGTAGAGAAGAGACTTGATCGTTGCTGAGGAGTAAAATTACGGCAATGATCCTTCTACTGATCAGAAGCAATTTGCAGGGTCATGGACGATAGAGAGCGAGATCTGTACTGCTGCCCTTCTGAAGAGTAAACTTTGCGTATCACCGTCTCATAAGAGCGGGGCGGTGACAGTTAAAGTCGCATGCATCGCTACCATGTACTCTTGTACGTACAGTACGCAGTACAGGCGGGACGACAGGTAGCGAGACGTGAGATATTTGTTGCGATAAGACAGCCGCGCAGTGCGTGACGTGACAGGAACGACGAAGTTGCTGTATGCGTGAATGACAGACAGTAGCCAAGGTTTGCTGCGTATGTAGACTTCTGTATTATAAGTATACGTACGGACTTGCCCAGGCCCAGTACAGTTCCGTGAAGGGCAACTCCGGGAGAATGTCAGTCAGAGATGATCGCCGTTTTAGAAGAGCTGTCTTCGAACAGATCACAACATCAATCGCTTAGCCTTCTTTCTTCCTGCTGTACTCCACCCTATCTGCTTCAATTTTGGGCAGATGGCGAGAGTTGCGCGGCGTAGAAAACCTTCCAGACTCGCTCCGATATCCGAAATCTCGGGACGATGATAGCAGCGAAAGCAGAGACGGAAAGAGCGCCCGAAAGGCAGTCAGTCAGTCACACCTGCTGGCCGTTTTCGCATTCATTCGGACGCAGTACACAAATTAGTGGTGGCGTTGTTATTTTCTTGCGAAGGGCGTTCGAAGAAAGGTGACCAGAAACAGCAAATACCCCGCCCTATAAATCACAAGCAACACCGACCACAACAAGGGGTCTGAAAACGGTGCGGATAAATCAAAATCAAATCGAGACCGTACTGTAGTAACACTGCACGGCCGAAAATTCACTCAACCGCGACCGAAAATGTTTACTCTGCGCCTCTGTGTTGTTGTGTATGGTGGACGGCTCGACTCGCTACTTAATCCTGGCCATTGGCGCGTTGTCACGTTCTCTCCGCCCCTTCAGCCAATGAGCGTGAAGCGGGAAGCTCCGCCCACTTGAAGAACTATGTATATGTACAAAGGTGCATAGGCGCGTCGAGCGCAGTAGGCGCGTGTGTGTACGTACGTATGTTTTGTGTGTGCGAGCGCAAACTATGTATAGTCGGTTGCAGAAGAGAAAGGCTCGTGTTGCGCAGAATGCATATTGTATGGTTTCACATCCACGATTTGAAGAAAAAAGCCCGACTATTCCGTGCAATACGGGAAGCGGACGTTGTACGTCTCTTCTCTCCAGCAAGCACACTTAAACTGTGTAGTATGTAGCCTACATACACGTGCGAATACGCCAAGCCATAGAAAACTGACCGTGGTGGTTGGTTTCATAGATGGTTCAGTTACAAGATAAACATATGGCATGACACGATACCTGTCAGAGAAGCATTCGAGCATATGTCAGCAGCAGTCAACCAACTCGATTGAGTCGCGTGTAATACATAGCTGTGCGTACCGTACATTCCTGTAATCTGATTCGTTTCATACGGATGCAGCGGAACACGACCATCAAAACTGCGGGACCGTAATTTACCGCTAATAAGCCAAGAAGGTCTAATAAAATTCCATTAGGAGTTCACGGATTCCTATGCTTCATCATGTAAAAAAGCGGGAAAATAACATTGAAGTTCGAGCATAACATTCGCATCTTTCCTTTTTCGAATATTATGCATGCGAATGTTATGCTCGTACTTCCAAAGTTATTTTGCCGCTTTTTTACATGATGAAGCATATGAATCCGTGAACTCCCAATGGAATTTTATTAGACCTTCTTGGCTTATTAGCGGTAAACTACGGTCCCGCGGTTTTGAGGGGATGCAGTTGAAATATATAGTTTCCGCTGTACTACTGTAGGTACATTACGTACGTATACGTGGTATGTACAGGCACGTACGTTACGTATGTATACCTTCATTGGAATGAACGAACATAAGGCGTACACTATGTACACATACACAGAGGAGTGCTGAAACAGCTGGTAGCCTGGTACGGTGTTGCTTACGAAACGCTGATGTTGTTACGACCTTTGTTAAGTCCAGGTGCGCTGAGCAATACAATATTATTGCAATGTCTTGTATTTCAGTAAAACGATACGGTTGTTTCTGCATTTTCTCGAAAATGTTACCTCAAGTTGCTGTCAAACTTTTGGCAAAAAGTTGAGTCCCGTGCATCGTGGCTAATGTTACTGCAATCCTAAGCTGTGTTTTCTTGCAGATGAAGCCTTATATTTCTAATTTTCAAGTCAAAAAATCCTGTACAGCGCAAAATCTTATTGGTTACTGTAATCATATGAGTTGGATGCTGTCTATTCGTCAATTTTCACGCTCCGCTAATTTTGTCAGAAATTTTTAGTCACAATAATTTACATACCTATATTGCATAACAATGGCAGAAAGATAAACAAAACCAAAAAGGTGTGGTAACTTGACTTTACCTGTAAACTCAACCACCGTTCGCTGTATCTGCCTTGCATACATATAGGACAGAGAATGAAAGTTGTTGCACATTGCCAAACCTGCATGTGTCACTGGTTGTAGTTTTCATACCTTCAGCAACTTCGACAAGAAGGTGCAATCAATCGTGATTTATCGACAAGGGCAGCAAACTTGCAATTACTATGCATAGACGGGCGCATTTTAATTTTATTCTAATCGTAACCGCGATACCACTGAAGGTTACTGTAGATCGTTAGGGTTTTACTCCATGCATGACTGCTAGTGTGTATTGTGCGTCATATTGACCTTCGTCGTATGCATGCATTGCTGAGATGAGAATCCTGAGGTTGAGATAATTTTGCAAATCTGGCGGAGAACTTTGAGAAAAAAGCGCCGGTAAGTGATTCCTATCCCTGATAGGAAGTACGCATGGCCCTTCTTCTTGTACGTAGAAACAACAACATTTTTCCAGGAATGAAGGATTTCCTTGCCTAAGCCACGTCATACAGTACAGTACGTACATAAAAGATAAGGATCATGTTTTAGAGAAAACAGAGGAAAGGTGGCGGTTATATTTTAGCCGAAAACGACCGAAAAAACTCGTTTGAAACCCGAGAATTTTGTCCCGTTCTTAACGACTACCATCAACACAAAGTTTTAAGATCTCAGCCGTCTATTTTATGGTGATGGTGTTTTGCATGTATGTACTAGGCCTATTATTCGTCTGCGCGCAAACATTTTGGGCCGAAACCGACGAAGCCTGCTCTTGTTTGAAGGTTTTACGAAGGCGCTGAAGGCTTCTCAAAAGAAAAGGGGGCAAAACTGATGGCACCCGCTGTTTGGAAATTTGTCACAAAAAACCTGATAAGCCTAACCACATTTGACAGGACCATCTGAAACGCTTGAAATTTGAGATTGAGTGGTGCTGATAGAAAGGGGACCCCTGTTCTGAACGCAAACGCGAATATAATGCAATGCAGATGTCCCAGTGTAAACCGTGTGACCAATGTGGGCTGGAAAGTAAAAGGATTATCGCAATTTTTTCGATCATCATCAAGCAAGCAAGACGAAAATGGAACGCCACTTGAGAGTATCGGTGCTGCAAGGCAGGCAACTCCGCTTTTCCTGTTGCGTTCAAGGACTCATATGTTGCACGAGAAAGGATACAAGTAGAGCCTTCTGTCCCCCAACATTTTGCAGGGATGACCATTCATGACAGCACGGTGCCGACACGTACGTACGTACATAGCATAATGCGCCTATTTGTCTACAGTAATCCTCCTGATAAAAGAGAAAACAGCGCCAAAAGCCCAAGCCAAAAACTGCCAAGAAAAAGGGCACCCGCAGTTCCCAATAGGAAGCCCTTTTAAAATGGCCCTTTTAAAGGCAAGCAGCCGATCTGCTGCCACAAAAACCACAGTAGTCCTACATAAGGGGGGGAAAGAATATTGTGACAGTAATCTCGGCCAAGCGACCCTGCTGTCACTTTTTGTCAGGTTTTTTACGTTTTCCTACCAGCACGCATTCCACAACACATGAAAAAGCCGCACCTTTTCAGGTCTTGATATGTCAGCTTAGGAAAGCTGCAGGGAGCACGCGGACAAATTGTTCTTCCTGTCAAGCCAATACAAATCGCCACAACCTATCCAAACTCATGCCCGTCGCTGGCTTCCCTGGGGCTTTTGCTCCAACCGCGCGACGATACTTAGATCCAAAAGGGAGGACCGACCCTTTTGTTTCCGAGCGCAATGACACGATTGCCTCATGCCCTTTTACCTGTCACAAATCGACAGATCCGTGCATACCCGTCAGCATAGCACAGGTACCGATCTGCCAAGTAGGGGGCCCAAGGTTGACGTTTCTTTCTCCTACATTACTTAGGGTACTATGGGGTAAACCGGACACGGGGTTAAAAACCCGGACACCTAGTATATGTACCTCAGCAACCATGCGACCGATTGAGACCAGTACTCGCTCGCTACCAATCGATTCCTTGAATTCTACTCTTTCAAATGAGCTACCATGTTCATCATTTGCTGAAGCGGCAAGTTCAGAAAAGCTCACGTAGGTGTCCGGGTTTACCCCCGTGTCCGGGTTTACCCCACAGTACCCTATACGTACAGTTGCTTTGTCCTATGTCCAGTACGCAATGCCAATCTCCTCTTCTCTTGCCTATCCCTTTGCGACTACTCCGCATCCCTCGCGCCAAAATCGGCGTCGCCATGTCTGCCAGCCCCTTTCTTCCCATCGGCGAAATTCCTCTTTCACAAGGCCGAGCAGCGAGACTCCGCACTTGATAATCCGAAGTGCAAACGAAAAAACGGGACGGGTTTAACGCCGCGGCGAAATGAAAAGCGCCGCACTGAACAACTTTTAGCAGCGCTCATGTTGGGTTGTGGGCTGAGTGGATTGGATAGCGACACCTGTGAGGGTTTTGGTCGGCTGCTTTGCTACTGAAGTCTTGGGCGGCCGCGCTTTTATGACTACTCGATCATAAACTACGTTTACAACCGCCCACACATTCCTCTGGCCTCCCAAGCCTGGAGTGACGTGGTTTGGGCTTTTGCTGCTACTGTAAACGGTGGGGAATGGAATCATCATCATAGTTCATTATTTGCCGGGTCATAAAACTACAAGAGTTCCTTCCTTTCATCGTTTTATTGGTCGTGGGTGCTCAGTGCATACGTACATGTACATACGTACCTGGGCCTATGCCGACATTACGCGGCTAACCAACCGCTAAAGGGGACAGGACGAACGGACTCAATCAATTCAAGGTTTCTAGTATCGAGAAAGGCAATTAGTTTTCGCTCGCCTTTTGCTCTTTATTGCCCCGATCGGTCAGCAGACAGCATTGCCTGCTTGGCTACCGTTTATTGTGGGCAAACATGCCTTTCTGTCTAGCCCCCTTACCTGCTCGCTAATCCCCCAAGCGCCCGCACATAAATCTCACCGCCGTTGTCTGGATTTATACCCGCGATTGCATATCTAACACCAGAAGCCGCCGTATTACAAATTGGGAAACAAGGGGAGCGGGAAAACAGGGGGACAACCTGGCCGTCAGTCAAATCGTGTGTGTGTACACATCGTTGATTTTGATTAGCCTAGGTAGCCTTATGTACCTTCGTTTCTTGTGTTACGAATGCATCTATTAGGAGGGGCTTTGTGCCCTCGTTTCTTATCGGAACACGTCCTTCGTTTGCTGACGCAATCTCTGAAAATGATAATTTGTCGTCGGTTGGTCACCGCGAGACAAAACGACGACCGATTTGCTGCTCCTTTTTTCAGAGGAAGCCAGGCTTGAAATCCTGAGCGTCTACGTACGCTCGTACAGCACCTGAACGAAACCAATGAATGGGCTAATATCATGCTCAAATGCGCAAAGTCTCGTCGTGTATTGAAGCGCGTTGAGTAATGAAAACTGACCCCACGCATACGGCGCTCTAGTCAAGCTGTGTTATTACTGTAGTACGTTATATAGGTAGCGGCCAAAGCCTTTTATGTCCAGTTGATTGGTCAGCGAAAATTAAAAGCAAGGTGGCTCTCTTTTGCCTGCCTTTTGTTTCCTCGGCATGTTGTACATACATAGATACGAAGATTAGATAACACACAGAAGACCGACCAGGGAGCGACGAATAATCAAACGCCCCGATTGCAGAATACCTGCTTGCTAAGTCGGTAATGTGGATATTGACCAGAAGAAGAAACTTATCGAAAGTTTGCGGTTGATTGGGTCTAACAACCGACTTCGCACCGTTGGGTCGAAATGAAAACGGCCGTCTTTCGCCGTATGTACGTACGTATGTACAATCACGGTTCATTTGCTACGACTATGAAGGAAACCGCACAAGAAAACAAAAATATCATGTTACATGTCCAGATGACCTGCAAGATAGCGGAAGCCAAAGCGGCACTGGTCTAAATCTAAAGTCTCCTCATCATCGACTAGTGCACTTTTGTGTGACATTTTGTCGGACTCTTTCTGGGCAACTGGGGGGCCAGCAGAAATGAACACCGAAATGCAAAACTTTTTTCTTCGACCCTTGCATCACGAACAATCAGCTTTTTAGTCACTGACCTACAAACATATGCAAGCTACAGTACGGTAAGTGCACCGTACATATGTAACGTGTGTAATGTTTTGCCAACCTTGTCCGTGCCAATGGAAAATGTTCAAGTGCAGTGCATATGTACGCACAGGTCCGGGATAATTCGGACAAGGGGTAATTCCGCCCCCGTTCTTGCTTGTCTCGTTTAGGCCAACTGTATGTTGGAAAGCAGCCCAAAACTAAAAGCGTTTGAAAGTTACAAAATTTTCGACGTCGCCGCTCGCTTGCTCAAACCTGCATTCCCCGACCCGAATTTCCCCAAACATCCCCGTAGGACGTCGGAATTTCTTCAGTCGCCGACACACAGTTTGTATGTATGTGTACAACACAAAGCCGTAGGTAAGCTGACAGGATTCAACGGATGACCTGACACATGCCAGAGAAATCTGGGCCGAGGTGGGGAGAAGAAGACGGATGGATCGACGGTGTCCAAACTTCAGGGCGAAAAAAGTGCCTGCCTTTAAAGATGACGCGCACGCCGGCGCATGTACAAAGGGTAGCGTGGGGTAAAACCGCCCATGGGGAAAATCCGCCCACCTATGGCGCTTTTACCCCCATTCAAAGTCATGGATTCGAAAATGTGTCTCGGGGCACGTCTGCCTTTGTTTCTTCTTTCCTAGCCATAACGTGTACCTATACTATGCCATAACCTATACTATGTATAGGCCTGATGTAAAAGCGCCATAGGTGGGCGGATTTCCCCCATGGGCGGTTTTACCCCACGCTACCCTACCTACATTATTAGTACGTACGTAGTACCTATTAAGAGGCGGGTCAGCCACACCTTAAAACATCGCGAAAACATGTGCCACGGCGGGATTTGAACCCAAAACCAACTGTCACCTTGGCTCTATGCACATACGAACAAGTCCCAACGGAGTCCGAGAACCGAGTCGCGAAGATTCGAAATATTTTCCTATGGCAGGGTACTTTTTTGGCAACAAAGTGCCTTTAAACAACGCGGGGTTTAAAACAACCCATAAACCATCTCGCCTTTCGGGACCGGTCATATTTAGTTTACATCACCCCGAAAAATTCAAGGCTCCTCCCCAATTATGTATTTTGGGGCTAAAAACTTCGTGTCGTGTTCGACGACAACAGATTGGAAAAACAACACAACAGACGCACAATGCGTCGATGTCGATCGCACACCATTTTTTACCCCGCCCAAAACAAAGAGCACAAAACAACAACTCTGACATTTCTGCACATACGTACATTGGGTGTACCTGCATGAGGCGTCATAAAAATATATTTGGAGACGCTCAGGGGATTACTGTAGTATGTATATATAGATCCAGTATAAAAGCAGAGTGGGAGGAAATATTGTCCCTTTGGGACGCCCCATTTGTTTGTCAAAAAAATCAACACCACAAGATTGACGAAAACTTGTGGAGACGATGAGATAACCATCTTTTTGCTGGATTTAGGCGCAGCAAACTGCAAATTGCATGATTCGAAAGTATTCGGTTAGTTTGCAAGCTACCGTAACCTTTGCACTACGTACCTACATAAGAGTGTTCCCAAGCAAAGCTTATCCTCCAAGTTTGCTTGTAGCGACTGCATTCCAAAAGCCTCTTTTGCTTGCCCAAAGAGTCCATAAAACCGAGAATACTAAAACTCCTCGTTCCTTCCTGGGGCGCGCTACCGGTTGTTTCATCAAAGAAAAAGACAACAGTTGTCTTTTCCGCCACAGAGTAAAAGCTAACACAAAAGTTGCCGAACCTCCCAAGCAAACTCTACACCCAAACTCTTTTCTTTCTGCTCAGACATTACGTAGATCAAAAACGGCCAGCGGCCACAAAGAAGCAACGCCCAAGAACGACATGTAACAAGGGATTGTCTACTGTAAACTGTTGCCGAAAGGGATGCTACGTATAGAAATGTAAGTATGTGGGCTGGCTGGAGTGTTTTATGCCGTGGGGGAAGTTTGGGGGCAAATGAAGAAACATTATTTCGGCTACTAGGCGAAAGCTGCGTGTTTACACAGGCTTGCTCGCTTGTCATTCAGCGCCGCTTTTCGGCCCCTTTCTTCATCCTTCCTCCTTAGGGGCACCTGGCCCCTTTCTGTCATACCGCCTCCGGCCCTGTTTTGCGCACATTTCATTTTCTTCTTTGCCGACTGACAGACATGAGTGGGCCGCGAGCAAAGCAAGTTTCGGATGAGGCGAGGAATGAGGAATTAGCAGCAAATTTGTCCAATAAAAGCATCGCGCTCGGGCTGAGAAAAAATTGCTAATTAGCTAAACAGTTGTCAGCTGTTTGGTGTGCGAGTGGAGTGGAGTGGAGAGCCTGCTCGCACAGATAGCGAGTCGTAAAGCAAAAGAAAGAATGAATAGACAGGGAAGAGAAGATGTGTGCTTGTCCGCACTTTTCATGTACTGTAGGGTATTGTGGGGAAATCTTGGACCCCCGTCTTTGTTTAGCTACTGAAGTTACTTCATAGCCAGCAGGTCGTATGTATGCATGCGATCAAAACACCTCAATGCATCAATCGCAAAATTCCCTAGTATAGAAGTCCATGAATTCTTGCTGATCTCAATCATTACAGTGACATGACAATACAAACGTACTGTACGTTTTGTCTTCCTCCCAACGTACATTTACGTACAAACATAGCGGTTTCTTCACGTTCCGGTTTTTCCCCCATTGTACCCTACTCCTACCCTCCACTCATGCTAAGATTAAAGTTGCATCCTATCGCGAAAGAGTAAGTCTTTGCGTGGATTATTCGCGTAGAGACACGGACAGCCACGGACAACTCGACAAGGACAACATATTGACCTTTTACTGAACCAACCATTGACCAATTCGCCATTGGGAAGCTTTGCTGGTTATGACAAATGGACGACAACTGACTACACGCCTGGAGGCAAATGAGATGATTAGAAGCGCCTATCGGCGTGTGAGGGCAGAAGCAAAAGAAGAAGCTGCTTGCTTGGCACGAAATTGTGTGTCGACCTCATTGTGAAAAATTAATTGTTTTCCAGTTGTAAATCTTTACTGTGGATTTAAGCGCCGGCTGAATAAGTTCGGTGGAAGTGTAGGGAAAGAAAACAAAGCGAAACTGAAAGGAAAAAGAAGAGCATGCGGGCAAAAGAAAGGAAGCAGAATATGAATATGACGGGTAAAGATAAGCTGCTTTTTAGGTGGAAGTAAAAAGTTTTGCGAATTCAGGCACGATATCAATCAAAATGGTGTTGCCCTGCCAGGTAATTTCAATTCGGCACAAAACAAATCTCATCGTGAAAGAATAAGTTTTTTGGTAGCAAAAGCAGAATATCGCAATCTTATTTTGTTTTCCACGAATGAATGGTGCTTATTCAAAAAGATATGAAGTTGGCTGTTTTCTCAAGCTGCTTCATCTCTCATCCAGCCGTTTGTTGATACAAGAGCAGGAAGGGAAACAAAAATATTGGCGAAACATGCCGCCATCAAATTTGCTTTTGGCAGACAAGAATAAGATTGAACAGTACCGGCTTTCTTCTGCAATAATAAGTGTGATGTGCCGCGTTCGGCATTGCGAAAGCCGGGCCCCGAAAAAGGAGGATTTCATAAAAGCTGCGAAGGATTACGGTAGGCGATAAAATTAGTCGTTCTCACAGTGTTTAGCTGTTCAGCAACGGTATGTTGGCAATGTTTGGACTGCCCCCAGAGCAATTAATAAAGCGGCAATATTCGACTAGCAATTAGTCACTTGTGATCGATGGCTTTCATACTTTGGCAGAAGCTTTACATGCCCTGACGTTCAACGCAAAAGTCAGACGCAAACCTCTGCCGCTGAAAAATATTTTTGCAAAACAAATCATCTTTGGCATCCTTCTTTCTTTCGAAGGTAAAAACTATACATTAAAGGGGGGCTCGCACAAAAAAAGTTGTTGTCGCGAAATAAAAAAGAAATAGTCAGAATATATGCAATTTTTAATGACAAATTTAGAAATAAAAATAAAATTTTAAAAATTCCTTTACATTCGGTTTTTACACGCATTTGAAGGTTTTGGAGGCCCCTTAGACCTTAAAAACGTCCGATATGTAACTTCTTAACCACTATCAGATTTCCCATTAAATTTCCTACAAAACCATTGATGTGTTCTTTATCAGAGATGGGTCACTAGATGTCACGTGGCAAAAAAACTGACTGCAAGTCCAGCTTTTTTTCATACAATCAGTATAAGCTGATGTTCTGGAACAGTAGCCAAAAGGGCAAACCTGTGGTTGCTTTTGGACTACTTTGATGTACTGTACATATACAAACCAAAAAGAAGAGAAGTGGTCCACCTCTAGTGAAAAAGGTGTATGTTTCTAGCCCAATTGGAAAGGGAACTCTGATGGGCTTAGGCTTAGCAATGGACATAGGCTTAGGCTTAGCAATGGACATAGGCTTAGGCTTAGGCTTAGCAATGGACATAGGCTTAGGCTTTGCAATGACATAGGCTTAGGCTTAGCAATGGACATAGGCTTAGGCTTAGCAATTGACATAGGCTTAGGCTTAGGCTTAGCAATGGACATAGGCTTAGGCTTTGCAATTACATAGGCTTAGGCTTAGCAATGGGCATAGGCTTAGGCTTAGGCTTAGTAATGGACATAGGCTTAGGCTTAGGCTTAGCAATGGACTTAGGCTTAGGCTTAGGCTTAGCAATGGACATAGGCTTAGGCTTAGGCTTAGCAATGGACATAGGCTTAGGCTTAGGCTTAGTAATGGACATAGGCTTAGGCTTAGGCTTAGCAATGGACATAGGCTTGGGCTTAGGCTTAGCAATGGACATAGGCTTGTGCTTAGGCTTAGCAATGGACATAGGCTTAGGCTTAGCAATGGACATAGGCTTAGGCTTAGGCTTAGCAATGGACATAGGCTTAGGCTTTGCAATGACATAGGCTTAGGCTTAGCAATGGACATAGGCTTAGGCTTAGGCTTAGCAATGGACATAGGCTTAGGCTTTGCAATGACATAGGCTTAGGCTTAGGCTTAGCAATGGACATAGGCTTAGGCTTAGCAATGGACATAGGCTTAGGCTTAGCAATGGACATAGGCTTAGGCTTAGGCTTAGCAATGGACATAGGCTTTGGCTTAGGCTTAGCAATGGACATAGGCTTGGGCTTAGGCTTAGCAATGGACATAGGCTTTGGCTTAGGCTTAGCAATGGACATAGGCTTGGGCTTAGGCTTAGCAATGGACATAGGCTTAGGCTTAGCAATGGACATAGGCATAGGCTTAGGCTTAGCAATGGACATAGGCTTAGGCTGTGCAATGACATAGGCTTAGGCTTAGCAATGGACATAGGCTTAGGCTTAGCAATGGACATAGGCTTAGGCTTAGCAATGGACATAGGCTTAGGCTTAGCAATGGACATAGGCTTAGGCTTAGCAATGGACATAGGCTTAGGCTACCCCTAGCCGCCTAGGCTTAGGCTTAGCAATGGACATAGGCTTAGGCTTTGCAATGGACATAGGCTTAGGCTTAGGCTTAGGCTTAGCAATGGACATAGGCTTAGGCTTAGCAATGGACATAGGCTTAGGCTTAGCAATGGACATAGGCTTAGGCTTAGGCTTAGCAATGGACATAGGCTTAGGCTTAGGCTTAGCAATGGACATAGGCTTAGGCTTAGCAAATGGACATAGGCTTAGGCTTAGGCTTAGCAATGGACATAGGCTTAGGCTTAGCAATGGACATAGGCTTAGGCTTAGGCTTAGCAATGGACATAGGCTTAGGCTTTGCAATGACATAGGCTTAGGCTTAGCAATGGACATAGGCTTAGGCTTAGCAATTGACATAGGCTTAGGCTTAGGCTTAGCAATGGACATAGGCTTAGGCTTTGCAATGACATAGGCTTAGGCTTAGCAATGGACATAGGCTTAGGCTTAGGCTTAGTAATGGACATAGGCTTAGGCTTAGGCTTAGCAATGGACATAGGCTTAGGCTTAGCAAATGGACATAGGCTTAGGCTTAGGCTTAGCAATGGACATAGGCTTGGGCTTAGGCTTAGTAATGGACATAGGCTTAGGCTTAGGCTTAGCAATGCACATAGGCTTGGGCTTAGGCTTAGCAATGGACATAGGCTTGTGCTTAGGCTTAGCAATGGACATAGGCTTAGGCTTAGCAATGGACATAGGCTTAGGCTTAGGCTTAGCAATGGACATAGGCTTAGGCTTTGCAATGACATAGGCTTAGGCTTAGCAATGGACATAGGCTTAGGCTTAGCAATGGACATAGGCTTAGGCTTTGCAATAACATAGGCTGAGGCTTAGGCTTAGCAATGGACATAGGCTTAGGCTTAGCAATGGACATAGGCTTAGGCTTAGCAATGGACATAGGCTTAGGCTTAGGCTTAGCAATGGACATAGGCTTTGGCTTAGGCTTAGCAATGGACATAGGCTTGGGCTTAGGCTTAGCAATGGACATAGGCTTAGGCTTAGCAATGGACATAGGCATAGGCTTAGGCTTAGCAATGGACATAGGCTTAGGCTTTGCAATGACATAGGCTTAGGCTTAGCAATGGACATAGGCTTAGGCTTAGCAATGGACATAGGCTTAGGCTTAGCAATGGACATAGGCTTAGGCTTTGCAATGGACATAGGCTTAGGCTTAGGCTTAGCAATGGACATAGGCTTAGGCTTAGCAATGGACATAGGCTTAGGCTTAGCAATGGACATAGGCTTGGGCTTAGGCTTAGCAATGGACATAGGCTTAGGCTTAGGCTTAGGAGCTCCATAAAGTACGTCACGCTGAAATTCCTCCGCCAGACCCCCCCCTCCCCCCTCGTCACGCTAACGTCACGCTAAGCCTTCCCCCCCCCTGTAGCGTGACGTCACGTTTCAGTATTGAATAGGGCATGCAATGTATGACGTACGTATGTACGTACTATATTGTATAGCTGTTGAATTAATACTTTGTCTATTTCTACACAGTCCCTTGGTTTAGGACTCCATGGAATAGCCAGATAGTTCCTACTTTATGCAAGGTAATGCACCGACACCGATGAATGCTGCACTGAGTAAAATTGCCAGTTTTTGGTGCTGGAATTTCGACGTGATGTCACGTTAGCCTCGACCCCCCCCCCCCCCCCCCCCACCATCGTCACGCTAACGTCACATCAGCCATACCCCCCCCCCCCCCTATTTCTGCGTGACGTACTTGATGGGAGCTCCCCCTATCCGCTTATATTATTCACAGTAGCACAGCCATTCATTCGCAATAGTATTGCACGCTCACTCTCACTCTCACATTGCTCATACACGGCCTTCCCGTACTAAATTCCCGTCAAACCACACATACAGACCACGCAAGAAAAAATGTGTGACTCCACACAGTGCGCTAGAAAAATTTTTGTATCCATTCTCACTCAACTCAGAAAAAAAGTGCTAAATTTTTCAAGACACCCATCACTTTTAAAGACATTTTCAAGACAATCAAGACACTTTTCAAATTTAAAGACATTTTCGAGACGTTCGAGACATTCAAGACACGGTATGAACACTGCTTAGGCTTAGGCTTAGCAATGGACATAGGCTTAAGCTTAGGTTTAGCAATGACATAGGCTTAGGCTTAGCAATGGACAGAGGCTTAGGCTTAGTAATGGACATAGGTTTAGGCTTAGGCTTAGCAATGGACATAGGCTTAGGCTTAGGCTTTAGCAATGGACATAGGCTTAGGCTTAGCAATGACATAGGCTTAGGCTTAGCAATGGACATAGGCTGAGGGTTAGCAATGACAGGCTTAGGCATTAGCAATGGACATAGGCTTAGGCTTAGCAATGGACATAGGCTTTGGCTTAGGCTTAGCAATGGACATAGGCTTGGGCTTAGGCTTAGCAATGGACATAGGGTTAGGCTTAGCAATGGACATAGGCTTAGGCTTAGGCTAAGCAATGGACATAGGCTTAGGCTTTGCAATGACATAGGCTTAGGCTTAGCAATGGACATAGGCTTAGGCTTAGGCTTAGCAATGGACATAGGCTTAGGCTTAGCAATGGACATGGGCTTAGGCTTAGGCTTAGCAATGGACATAGGCTTAGGCTTAGGCTTAGCAATGGATATAGGCTTAGGATTTGCAATGGCATAGGCTTAGGCTTAGGCTTAGCAATGGACATAGGCTTAGGCATTGCAATGACATAGGCTTAGGCTTAGCAATGGACATAGGCTTAGGCTTAGCAATGAACATAAGCTTAGGCTTAGCAATGGACATAGGCTTAGGCTTTGCAATGACATAGGCTTAGGCTTAGGCTTAGCAATGGACATAGGCTTAGGCTTAGCAATGGACATAGGCTTAGGCTTAGCAATGGACATAGGCTTAGGCTTAGCAATGGACATAGGCTTAGGCTTAGGCTTAGCAATGGACATAGGCTTTGGCTTAGGCTTAGCAATGGACATAGGCTTGGGTTTAGGCTTAGCAATGGACAGAGGCTTAGGCTTAGCAATGGACATAGGCTTAGGCTTAGGCTTAGCAATGGACATATGCTTAGGCTTTGCAATGACATAGGCTTAGGCTTAGCAATGGACATAGGCTTAGGCTTAGCAATGGACATAGGCTTAGGCTTAGCAATGGACATAGGCTTGGGCTTAGGCTTAGCAATGGACATAGGCCTAGGCTTAGCAATGGACATAGGCTTAGCAATGGACATAGGCTTAGGCTTAGGCTTAGCAATGGACATAGGCTTAGGCTTAGGCTTAGCAATGGACATAGGCTTAGGCTTAGGCTTAGCAATGGACATAGGCTTAGGCTTAGGCTTAGCAATGGACATAGGCTTAGGCTTAGGCTTAGCAATGGACATAGGCTAAAACTTTGCAATGACATAGGCTTAGGCTTAGCAATGGACATAGGCTTAGGTTTAGGCTTAGCAATGGACATAGGCTTAGGCTTAGCAATGGACATAGGCTTAGGCTTTGCAATGACATAGGCTTAGGCTTAGCAATGGACATAGGCTGAGGCTTAGCAATGACATAGGCTTAGGCTTAGTAATGGACATAGGCTTAGGCTTAGGCTTAGCAATGGACATAGGCTTAGGCTTAGGCTTTGCAATGACATAGGCATAGGCTTAGCAATGGACATAGGCTTAGGCTTAGCAATGGACAAAGGCTTAGGCTTAGCAATGACATATTCTTAGGCTTAGCAATGGACATAGGCTTAGGCTTAGGCTTAGCAATGGACATAGGCTTAAGCTTAGGTTTAGCAATGACATAGGCTTAGGCTTAGCAATGGACAGAGGCTTAGGCTTAGGCTTAGCAATGGACATAGGCTTAGGTTTAGGCTTTGCAATGACATAGGCTTAGGCTTAGCAATGGACATAGGCTTAGGCTTAGGCTTTGCAATGACATAGGCATAGGCTTAGCAATGGACATAGGCTTAGGCTTAGCAATGGACATAGGCTTAGGCTTAGCAATGACATATTCTTAGGCTTAGCAATGGACATAGGCTTAGGCTTAGGCTTAGCAATGGACATAGGCTTAAGCTTAGGTTTAGCAATGACATAGGCTTAGGCTTAGCAATGGACAGAGGCTTAGGCTTAGTAATGGACATAGGTTTAGGCTTAGGCTTAGCAATGGACATAGGCTTAGGCTTAGGCTTTAGCAATGGACATAGGCTTAGGCTTAGCAATGACATAGGCTTAGGCTTAGCAATGGACATAGGCTGAGGGTTAGCAATGACAGGCTTAGGCATTAGCAATGGACATAGGCTTAGGCTTAGCAATGGACATAGGCTTTGGCTTAGGCTTAGCAATGGACATAGGCTTGGGCTTAGGCTTAGCAATGGACATAGGCTTAGGCTTAGCAATGGACATAGGCTTAGGCTTAGGCTTAGCAATGGACATAGGCTTAGGCTTTGCAATGACATAGGCTTAGGCTTAGCAATGGACATAGGCTTAGGCTTAGGCTTAGCAATGGACATAGGCTTAGGCTTAGCAATGGACATGGGCTTAGGCTTAGGCTTAGCAATGGACATAGGCTTAGGCTTAGGCTTAGCAATGGACATAGGCTTATGCTTTGCAATGACATAGGCTTAGGTTTAGCAATGGACATAGGCTTAGGCTTAGCAATGGACATAGGCTTAGGCTTAGCAATGGACATAGGCTTAGGCTTAGGCTTAGCAATGGACATAGGCTTAGGCTTAGGTTTAGCAATGGACATAGGCTTAGGCTAGCAATGGACATAGGCTTAGGCTTAGCAATGGACATAGGCTTGTGCTTAGGCTTAGCAATGGACATAGGCTTAGGCTTAGCAATGGACATAGGGTTAGGCTTAGGCTTCGCAATGGACATAGGCTTAGGCTTAGGCTTAGCAATGGACATAGGCTTAGGCTTAGGCTTAGCAATTGACATAGGCTTAGGCTTAGGCTTAGCAATGGACATTGGCTTGGGCTTAGGCTTAGCAATGGACATAGGCTTAGGCTTAGCAATGGACATAGGCTTAGGCTTAGGTTTATCAATGGACATAGGCTTAGGCTTTGCAATGACAGAGGCTTAGGCTTCGCAATGGACATAGGCTTAGGCTTAGCAATGGACATAGGCTTAGGCTCAGCGATTGGCACACAAACTGCAGCAACTACGAACTTCGTAACTGGTATATATACAGTGGCAACGTGAGGCGCAGGCTTAAGCAGCTTCAGGATTTGGAAACATCGCGGCCTGGGCTTAACCACGAGCAAATTACCGCCGCCACCACATGAACGGCCAATGAGATACGGTCACTTGGTTCCCGGTCACTTCGTTGCGGACATTGCGTTGCGGACCTTTTGTTGCCGCGGTCACCCTTCGTTGCGGTCACTTCGTTGTGGTTTTTTCGTTGCGGACATTTCCTTGCCGCCATCCCCCGGTCCTTTCGTTGCGAGAACTTTCGCCGCGGGTATTTCGTTGCCGGTCATTTCGTTGCCGGTCTAGTTTTGGTCATTTTGTAGCGAGTACCTACTTTCGTTGCCAATCACTTCGTTGCAGGCTAGTCTTAGGCAAATCTCGCAACGAAATGAACGGCAACGAAAGTATTCGCTACGAAATGAACAAAACTAGACCGGCAACGAAATGACCGGCAACGAAAAAACCCTCAACGAAAGTTCTTGCAACGAAAGGACCGGGGGACGGCGGCAAAGAAATGTCCGCAACGAAATGACCGTCAATGAAGTGACCGCAACGAAAGGACCGCGGCAACGAAAGGTCCGCAATGAAATGTCCGCAGCGAAAAAACCGCAACGAAGTGACCGCGAACCCGGCCAACACAGGGGCAGATGCATACAGGCAGCCGGTGCATAGTTCAAACAGTACCACCAGAAGCTAGTAACAGTTGCACCGTAGGCAAAGCCCAACTGAAACCAAGATTGTCCCGTTCACCAGAAATTAGCAGGCTGCAAAAGGGTACGCTATATCCGACCAACCCAGAGCTGCGAGCAGTCACCAGAAGCCATTGCAGTGATGCAAAGCAAAGCAGACGCAGATCCAAAAGTCTTTTATCTCCTAACGAACTGTGTCACAATGCGACAGTCGCTTCGCGACTCGAGCGCAATCAAAACTCAAAAGACATTGGTGCGGATTTGCATTAGAATGACCTAATGCACGCACATTATTTTTTATTGTATGGTATTGATGGGTGTACATAGTTGTTGAATAAATAATTTTGTCACAACAAAAAGGCAACGAAACTCGTCGCACGCAGACGCAACTAACATATTATGTTAATGTTAACGTATATTTACACTTTGCTCATTTTATATTTACACTTTGCTCATTTTTTGAGTTGAGATTGCTGCATTTCATACACCGCTTAGCTACCGTATCTCAATGTAATCCGCTTTTCGTGATATCTTCTTTCTAGCTTGTAACAACAGGCCCAACGTCACAAGGAATAACAGTCCGAATATCACACAAAGCGCTATGAGAAACCCTGAAAAGAACAAGCATTACCACTCTTGCCTAGCGCATAGGCTAACTATAGGCTAGTAAGCCAATGAACTTGGGCTTAGGCTTAGGCCTCACTAATAAATTTGTGCTTAGCCAGTGGATTTGGGCTAGGCTGAGGCTAGCCAGTAGAAAAAAGTCCAAGTTCACGGGCTTGGGCTAGGTTAGCCAGTACATAGATAAAGCCTAAGTCCACGGGCTTGTGCTTAGGCTTAGCCAGTGGAAAAGTCCCTAGGGCTTAGGTTTATAGGCCAGTGGAATTGAGCTCAGGCTTAAGCTTAGCCAGTGGACTTGGGCTTCGCCAGTGGACTTGGGCTTAGGCTTAGCTAGTGGACTTGGGCTTATGCAGCCAGTGGACTTGGGCTTAGGCTTAGGCTAAGCCAGTGGACTTGGGCTTTAGCCAGTGGGCTTAGGCTAAGTCTAGTCGACCGACTGTAACTACTGTTGTCTTCGTTTACAATTCATGCCTAAACGACAAACGTACCGTTGGCAGAACTTGACGATGTAGAAACCTCAGATGAGCTACTCGAAGAAATCGAATCAGAATCAGAGCTCCCCACTTCTTCCTCAGACGACAGCAGAGACAAAGAATCGTTCGTACTTGTTGACGATTCATTCAGTTTAGTTTCAGCAGCTTCCTCTACTCCTTCTGTTAATTCCGTCTTAGTTTCGTCCACATGGTCAGTGTCTTCCACAGTACCGGCCAACGCAGGTTTGTCGGCGGATTCCGTCGTTTGTCCGCACTCCAACGCCCAGTTGTCTACTTTGTAATCGCGGCTCCTCGCCTCGAAGTCTTCCAAAGTGCACGGATACGTGCAGTTCAGAATCTCTACCTCTTGCGGCTCGCTGTAGCTCTTGTACCAGTAGTAGGCCTACAACAGTGCAGAGGTTCTCCCCGAAACTGACGTCGCAGTATTATGTTCGCGAAGCCATAGCTGCAGTAATTTTTTTCTATGAATATATTTTTTTGTGGTTTTTCAGATTGCTAAAAATGTTCAAAAAATGCAGAAACAGAAACGGAATATTCATACAAAAAAATAACTGCAGCTATGGCTTCGCGAACATAATACTGCGACGTCAGTTTCGGGGTTGTCAATAGGGCGTGGAAACAGTAGGGATACTGTCATTGTGATACAGTAGGGTACAATGGGGTAAACCCGGCCATGTGAAGATCCGACCACCAAAGTTTCAGGGCTGCATATCTCAGCAACCAATATCGCCAGATTGAGACAACATCGTATCAATCGATTCTTGAACTCCGCTCTTCAATTATTGAGTTATTTGGTTCATCAATTGCTGAATCAGCAAGTTGAAATAAGGCCGGGTTTACCCCATGGCCGGGTTTACCACACAGTAGAACAGCAGCAATTATTCATTTCACCACACGTTTGGCACAACTTTGATGACAAACAACAACGAAGGTACCATCAGGACATAATCTTGATAATTTTTTGCAGTGATTTTTGCCGCTTGCAATCAAAAGTTACCAAGAATTCTTCAACCAACGAAAGATTGTTACTCCGTACCGTACCTTTACAACGTACTGTTCGTCGATGTAGTGCAACTCGATTGACATGAACCCGCCCATTGGAGGCCATTGCTTTGGAACAGATTGGTTGTTCAACGTTGTTATCAGTGAGTTTTGATTGTCGACGTGCTAAAAAACCGCATTACATTACATACTTAAATACGTCAGTCGTCACAAGGTCTGATCTGATATCATCTGACAGTGTACCAAGAATTCATTACCGTACCAAAGAATATCCCACAAATTTTCTTTCGGTCGATCTGGACATGTAGTATTTCATCTCATTAATGATGTCCTCCAAGATCCAACCTGGGAAGAAAAAACACCGAGGACTAGCGGCCCATTCATATCGAAAGCCATGCAGTTCATGCAATCCATAGCTGTCCATGCATGCAAAGGAATGTGTCGCTGAGCTATGGAAATGCCGAGAGTAGCGCATGTCTTCGATATAGCCATTACATAAGATCTGTTGTTCACGCTCAACAAATGGGAAACATTAGAACCCTCAAAATATCTTCAACACAAACGGCTTCATAATAATAAACCTGCCGACAGTCGAACAAACCTGCCGACAGTCGAACAACAGTGTGGTAACTGTTGGCCAGTCCATGAATGTCCCAGTAGTAGTCCTTAGCCCATTCCATCACAGTGTCGTTGGCCCAATCTGGTTGACTTCCTGGATACTCAGCCTAAATTGTTATGAAAAATTTACTTTTCTGCTTTCTCAGTCTAATATTTTATAGCGAAAAATGTCTCGCGCTTACCAAGTTCACCAATGCACTGGAAATTGACATCGCATTGAGGGCCGTCACTTTCTTGTTGAGCTTGGTGCACAGAAACTCAATGATCCACTCGTAATGCTGTAGTAAATTTCTGTATTCCGTCGTATTTTCGATCCACTCTAAATTCTTGCAGGTCCCCAGAAAGGCAACTGCCATACTGTCGGTCTAAAAAATTACAAGCCGAGCTAACCCCGGAAATTTTCATTTTGTTCGAGCACAGTACATCGACAGACTTCTGTTTTGTGATGGACCTACACAGCGGTCCACGCGCTGTACAAAGTAGGGCGCACGCATACGTAGAGTTGCGAAAAAAGAGGTCCACCCATTTAGCAACTGTTTACGCACGCACCTACAGTAGGTCCATCATAAAACAACGTCTGTCGATGCTTGTACGCCTCCCGGACAACACTGCTGTACGTTTCGTCATAAAACAAATAATAATAAATACATAAAGGAAAAAATAAAAATATTTTCTTACGTCTGTAATTTTGGTGTTGACATGAATCGGAATCGGTTGCCATCTCAGATTTTCGTTCCAGATTTCATAGTCCTGCTCTGGAGGAAACATACCGGCCAATACCAGCGCTGCGCTGCTCAAACTCCTATTCTTGTAGCCGGAAAACATTCGCACCTATAGAGAAACAAAGATGGGTGGTAACATCACTGTCAATTGTGTTGGTATTTAGAATCGAGAGCCATAAAATTTGCAACAAAATTATTATATGAAAATAACAAATGTCAAATAGGTTACATAGGTGTACATACACTTAGTTGTTACGTTGTACATACCTTATATTGATTATAGCTGTGATTGAGCAAGTTCTCGTATCGTTCTCTCAGATATTTTCCGATCATGTACTCTTGATTTTTTCCTCTCTACAAAAGTGAGGTCAAATCTCTGCATTATTAATGTTGAATAAATATTCTTTTGCTGCATGTGAGTGGTGCTGATGAAGCAGTGTACCTTGGTCAAATCAGCCATCAGTCGCAAATCCGTAACATCCTCTGCAGTGTAGCTGGTATTGTAGGGATCGCCCGTTTCTACTGCATGAAGCCCGTTTCGAAAAGCCTGCACGAAATTTAAAACACAGTGCCCGCGTTATTTATACCAAGGATGTATGAGTAAGAATAGTCCGCTGCATGGCCCCGCAGATCGATCCCTGTCTGGAAACGTCATCATAGAAATAATCGAACGATACAATAATCGATAATATCAATGTACGATCGTATATATCAATGTACGATCGTACATATCAATGTACGATCGTAATCGTACATTGATATATACGATCGTACATTATTATTCACGATCGTACCTTACTATTCACGATCGTACATAGAAATATACGATTATCTGAGCTCGAAAAGCGCGCGCAATCTCCAAGCAGACCTCTCGCTGAGTGGACTGCACAGACTGTAGCAGGGCATGTGTGTTCCCATTAGTGTCTGACGCCATGCTGATGATTCGAAGAAGAAGAAGCGCCAAATCGTGTTGACATACAGCGGATGCTTGCCACAGACGACAAGGGAACACAAAAATGCTTTGGAAATGTCTTTTACTCTGCTCTGCTTGGAGATTGCGCGCGCTTTTCGAGCTCAGATAATCGTATATTTCTATGTACGATCGTGAATAGTAAGGTACGATCGTGAATAATAATGTACGATCGTATATATCAATGTACGATTACGATCGTACATTGATATGTACGCTCGTACATTGATATATACGATCGTACATTGATATGTACGATCGTACATTGATATGTACGATCGTACATTTATATATTCGATTATTATTACATACGATCATGAATTGTCATGTAGTGATCCATCATTGATAATAAAATACGATCGTACATTTATATTTTCGATTATTGTATCGTTCGATTATTTCTATGATGACGTTTCCAGACAGGGATCGATCTGCGCGGGCCATGCAGCGGACTATTCTTACTCATACATCCTTGTTTATACGGTCACGTACATACGTACAGTATGTAGTTTACTTTGTGTACAGTACAGTACAGTACGTACGCACGTGTACGTACGTAAGGACATAATACTGTACGTACCAATGTATGTAGGGTATGTAGGGTACGATGAATGAGCTGCGCTTGCTCATACGCAAATAAAACGCATTTGGAAGTTTACAGTACAAGCTTGCACTTGCAGCTACTAAAACTACGTTTCATGGATTTTACTAGCTCACTTTACCACTTGTGCAAAAACCACGGTCGAATTGCTCTCCGTATCCCCCAATATATCTTGCACAGCATCTTGAACGGTTGAATCAGTGGAAAAGCCAACGGGAATCAAGACAGCAAATGCAGCGAGTAAGAATGCCAAGCACATCATTTCCAGTGGAAACCGCTTTACAACTTTTCGAAGGCGAGAAAGGTGTGAAGAGAATTGTACAAAAATTCTACCGATTACGATACAAAAAAGGGTCCACAAGGTATCTTGCAGCGTAAACAACATAAAAAATCTCTGAGATATTGCACGACAGAAAATTCCTGAAAATAGAAACGCGAAGAGGTGACTGTACGCACTTCTTTGACAGGAGGTAACTGGTTTTCTTTGGTGATCGCCATCTTCATGCATGGAGCCATACTGCGGTAATCTTTGGGTGTTTCCCGTGTATTGCATGCAGAGCAGACCGACTTGCTACTGTACGTGCAAAATCCCCAACTGTACTGTGGTATGTGCGTGCACGTAGGTACATACATGAAGACATAGCATACCTTGTTCTTGGTGCCGGCCGACGTCGTTAGGGAAGCTTCATACAGTACGTCACGCTGAAATAGGGGGAGGGGGGTTGCGGCGAATGTGGCGTTAGCGTGACGATTATGTCACTCTATATACATAGCATACTAGGGGGGGGGGGGGGGGGGGGGGGGGGGGGGGGGGGTGACGGCCAAAAAAGCGTGACGAAAGCGTGACGTAGGGGGAGGGGGGTGGCGACGGATGAATTTCTGCGTGACGTACTTTATGAAGCTCCTCTTATTGGCAGAGAAGAGAGTGGCAAACAAACAATTTGACAAAGAACCGTAGCTTGCGTTTACTGCCTTAGCCAGAAAGGTTTCTTGCGCATCGTGTTTGGCGGGACTCGAACCCACGAGTAGGACCTAACCGTGAGAGCTCTGCTGCTCTACCAACTGAACCATGCGTACACCGTCTCTTTCTTCGCTTGGAGGCGCTCATCGGCGTGTACGCCCAGCGTATCCATGGCTGTCCATGCCTTCGCATAGGTACGCCAAATGGACACGGATGGATATATGCTGATGAGTTGATGCTCAGATCAGACTACTCAGAGCATGTTTCCTGTCACTGTGGGAACGAGCTTTGAAACAGGATGTAGGTCACGGATACGCAGCACATGAAACGAAAAAGAAAATCTCTGCCACGTACGTACGGTATGTTCGTACCGAGCTTTCTACCACGTTGTTGTGCTAAAGCATTATAACATCCATCACACGTATGTACCGAGCAATCTACCAGCTTTCTACTATCTGCATAAATTGGTTGAAGACTACGTTGTAGAGCGCTTCTCTGGAAATGCACCATACGCACCTTTTTATGGTCCAGAAGCCGTTTTCCAAACATATTGAGGCTTCCGCATTACGTTGCGACCAGTTTAAAATTTAACCCCTCCTGTATGCTGAGATATGGCTGCTGGTAGGCCCAATTTGCCCCTTTTGTGCCAGCCACTATTTTCAAAAATTCTTACTCCATTTTTTTCGCTGATATCGGTTTTGGCTATGCCCCTTCGATATTTTGATGAATACACCACCAAAATTGACGAAACTGATAAATTAGCCAAAATTAACCCTTTTGGTCTATATCATGCCATATTCATCAAAATATTGAAGGGGCATGCCCCAAACTGAAATCAGTGAAGAAAATGGAGTCGAATGATGTTACGAACTATTGAAAAAAGTGGCTGACACAAAGGGGGAAAATTGGGCCTACCAGCAGCCATATATCAGCATACAGGAGGGGTTAACTTTTAAACTGGTCAGCAACGTAATGCGGTAGCCTCAATATGTTTGGAAAACGGCTTCTGGACCATAAAAAAGGTGCGTATGGTGCATTTCCAGAGAAGCGCTCTACAACGTAGTCTTCAATCAATTTATACAGAGAGTATTTTAGCAAGGAATAAGTGCGAATGACGCATTCATGTAGTCACACATTCCAAATAATACGCATTCAAGGTATTAGGAAGCAGGTTTGTATTGGTGCTACTATGTACGGACGTACGTACACATATAGCTTTCTCAATTCTCACGCACCGCAATCTCATACATACTATACTATCAGTATGCTTTAGCGCGAGCATACATAGTATTCTACAGCCACATGTCATTGGAGGGTAATTTATTTTATCTACTCATTGCTCCGAGCATGCCACCACCTATATCGATTAGGTCGCGCGGCTTTTACGAATCAGTGACTTTGTGTGCCCGTGTATAATTCATTGCGTCCTATTGTTCAAAATGCATATTGCGTTGCCTGCCATACAGGAAAATTCCAGCACATTTTATCTTGTTTTGCGGGAGTGCGACCGACTGCTTGCTATGCTTGCTGCATTACATATGCAATAGGGTACGTTATTCAATCATGGCACCACAGGCTTTAAGCGGACATTGTACTGTATTTCATCAAGTTTGCCAACGGTACCTGTATGAGCAAGTCATGAAACTCGCTGCTTCGTGCCATGCAGCACAACTTGAAATTTATAATCCCCAAAAGTTGGCATCAGTCATGAAGCGAACTTTCTGATCAAAGTTCGTTAAAAAACTTTAAATTGGATTAAAGTGTGGTGGTGTTAGCAATGCTATTGTGCCACCGAGTTTGACCGCTGCCCAACAACCGTCAGCATTTTCGACGTATTGCAAGTGTTATGAATTTTCCATTTTTACTGCGACAAATTGCTGTGTTCTTGAGTCTGGTTCTGGGATGCGCATTGCTTATCCAGGTATGAGTTAACGGTTGTAATGTTCATAAAAAAAGTAGCATAAAGGATCAAATCATTCTACCACGTGTCGACGTGTGGCTTGTAGTTGTAGCAAAGCGTAAAATAAAATAATAAACAAAAAATAGAAAAGAAATAAATAAATAAGTGGCGTAGTATAAATAATACGCGTAACAATTACGCGTGAAATAGGCTGCATACACAAACGAAAGTGACATACATACAGTGACATACTGTAAACTACAATCAAGTACGTAAAGGTACCGACGTGGGTACATAAATGCGTTGCTAATAAAAACCTAGACTTCTATGCTTGCGCTTTTAACCTATTTCAGCTCTTTCACGCATTCAAATCCAGCCAGATTATTAACGTTATCGAGATGCGGTTTGGAAACAATATTCATCGAAAAGCCCGTCATCCAACCATGGATGAACTGGATGAGTTGGAAGAAGAATGGATGGAAAAGCAAAGATTAGCGACATCTGTCACACTCCCTGACAAAACACAACTGCGCTACTGCAATCAGCTACCAGGCAGCAGCTCCACAGCAGAGAACTGCGGAAAAGAATTCGAGTAAGTTCGAAAATGAAATTTACAAATTCATGAGGATGAATGATGCTTCAACAAAAGGTTGCAGCTGGTATCAAACAGAGAATCAGCAAACAAGATACAAAGTTGCAGTACCGTACCAAAGTAGGGTGTGGGATAAAAAAACATAACCGAACCGTGTAAGGCAAGCAAATGATATCATCAAAATCAAGTCCAATAGTTCCAATACAGTACTCAACTGTTTTGGACCACGCATATGTATGTACACATGCACTGTTGTGGACACGTACTGTATACGTATTTAGCGACCAATGGCTTCCCTACCTAGAGTGGCTGGGTCTTCTGGACCAGCAAACCTACCAAATCACGGAAGAGCAAGACAAGGCGACCATGAGGCTGAAACCCAAGTTCGTCTCCGCCTTCTCTCGCAATCACTACGACGATGCCAAGCGAACGGTGCTAGCAGGTTTCGCTGCCAAATTTCCAAAGGAAAAAGTGATTATTTACAACCTTGGAGACTTGACGGCTGACCAGTTGAAAGAGGTAATACGAAAGAGCGATGGTATGGTGCGATGTGCAATAAAAAAGAAAATAAAAAAATAATAAATGATAAAAGAAAAATGTATTTTTTGCAGCTTCAAGCCAATCCTCAGGTATCTGAAGTCCGCATGTTTCCGTTCAAGTCTTTTCCAGCCCATGTGGAAAACCTGCTGGGATACCATTGGAAACCATTGCTCATTGCTGTATGTAAAGCTCAATCCCCGCTCTCTGTATTTAGCTCATTCGCTTATCATTATTTGCTACAATAAGTCCACCCTTGAATTTGCAGAAATTTCTGCAAGAACACAATGCGATCTTTTACATGGACGCCCACATTTCCTGGAACACAGATGACCTGAGTCCAGCTTTCAAGCAGATGGCGTGCAACATGGAGACGCCCAATCATTGCGATCAATACCCGCTCATGCTTTTATGGAATACGGGGCACAGCATTTTTGCGACCACAAAACCAGGTGATTTATTCCTCAAATCCCATTAGAGGTCGGAGTTAAAACATAAAAGTTACAGGTTTATTTCCCAGGAGGTCGATTTGAAACATAAAAGTTCTAGGTTTGCGCAAGTACAGTAGAGTGGTCTTTTTGTTCAGAGACGTTCCAATATTTTCCCATGAATCTCAACATGACAAAGAAGATCGAGATGGCTTGTGCTGGATTCCAGCTGACCTATGGAACCAGTGATGTGAGGAGGAACATTCTCAAATGGTAATTGGTCACAACTTAGCAAAGCAATCGCAGCAGCTTAGGTTTCGGTACTCGCTAAAACTATTTTGCAAGTGTTCACAAAAATTTATATCGCAGAACGTCCATCATCCATAAAGTTTCCTAAGAGTAGACTTTCCAATATTTTGTAATGATAAAGCCACTCAAATGCTTTTCTTCCCCCCCCCCCCCCATTTCTACCTGCATATGCCTACACTACTCTCCGAACTGATTTAGCAAAACCACAGCTGATACTCTCTCACCATATTTAGCGTTTTCCCCTTGTTTTCAGGGTGGTTCTATGCGCTCTGGAGAAAGAGTGTATGGCTCCAGGGGGTGGGGGCTCGATATTTTGCTCATTCATTGGCAATCACTGGGATTACTTCGCCAACTGCCATCGCTACGATCAATCTGTGTTCAATATTCTACTGGCCAATCGGCACGCCTACAATCGATCTCGATATTTCTTCGATTTCAACGCGGCTCCTAGTCATAAGAAAGGGCGAGTGGAGAGAAGAAGATAAAGTAGGCAATGGCAAAGGAAGATTATAGGCTATTTATTTATTTATTTACAAACAATCTTATTTATTTTACATACGTAACGTTGGTATACTACGATAACTGTACCAACCAAACTTGGCTGTGATAACGGAACGTTGAATTGAAAATATATAAATGACGCGAATAAAGGAGAACGTAGGTACGTTACCTTGTATACATGTTTCACATGATAACAAACAAACATCATTCGACGCAAATTTACATAAAGCAGAACCGATTATTGTATGCTGTACCTACTGTACATACCTCCAGATACCTACTGTGGATGCACATACGTACGTACTTTATGAACACGTAACGCACACTCCAGCAAAGCAAAACAGCCGACATTAGACAGGCCAATTTACTCGACTACAGACAGACCTCGTCGTCGATCTTGCTTTTTGAAGCATAGAAGCCAACACTAATTAGACGTCTGTCTAATGTCAGATAGAGTACATGACACCGCGGGGTAATTCGGGCCACAATAACCTATTTCCAAGGAAGGAGAGAAAGTCAGTGATCGTGGTATCAAAATCATCTTTTGCACATTTTACTGTGGTCCCCTTTTCCCCTCCTGTAAAAGGTAGCGGGGCCGAAACTTCCCCTAATTACCCCGCAGTACTATCATTCATTCATTCAAACAAATACTGTACACAAACAAACGTCACGAGTTCACCAAGATTCCACTTGATACAAGTTGAATTCTTCCAATTATTCACACCCATCGATTATTTATTTCACAAATCCACTTTCTTACTCCCGTCTGCTGCCACAAAATGTACCCTTCCATCCTCCTTTACATCATGACATTTCACAGTAGCACTTGTAGTAGTGATGGTACTTGGAGTGTCGTCCTTCGCTTTTTCCGAGGCTTTTTCCGCCTTCTCTTTGTTGCTCTGCTGTTCATCTATCGAGATGGTAGACTCGCCATGGTAACCCAACCCTCGGTGTCTCATGTCGCGATGTTTCAAATGGTCGCTCATTCGTGCTTTGTAGTCCGCCTCAAGGCTTGCTTCTAGGTTCTTGGTTGTGTCAGCTGCAAAATACGCACGCACTGGGGTACTGTGGGGTAAACCAGCCGTGGGGTAAACCGGGCCACCTAAGTGCATGTGACAAGTGCTGTTTCAGCAAATGATGAAGCAAAATAGTAGCCCCGAATTACCCCCGGAATTGAACCCGAATTACCTCCGGTAACCCGATCCCTTACGAGATTTAGTCTCGGCTTCCTTCCCCTTGTCTTTTTCCTGATCTGCAGTAGGTGGTTGCACAGGGCCAATAGGAACAGGTGGTACTGCAGTAGTTGCATTTGTTGTCGAGGATGTGGAGTGAGGTTGCTGCTCTTTGTCGCCGATGACGAAGCGACCAGTGTGCTCTTTCTGAAAAGAAAGAGGCAGACATTTTTTTTCATTTCATTGCCATATGCATTCTTGGTGGTGTGGTACATACAGTATGGTGGCCTCAGAAGCAAAATCCATTGTAACATAATAAAAGAAGTCTGGCTAGAGAGTGTTCGTTCGCTAGTACGGCACGGAACTTTTGTTTCGTACTGCGTACGTATGGCAATAGCGTCCGAGGCCAGTAGTGTATGTGGAACGGAGAGCGTGCGTGCGTCGCGTCCCACACGTCCTGTGAGAATAATGGTAGCACTCTGGACAATATTCTGCAATCCTGCAGCACGATTTGCGCTCAGCCTAGGTTACATCGTAGTACTTCCCTATACACTAAGCTCTATGTACATACCTACGTACACAATGACGTACAGTATACGTACATACACGAACGGCGAACGGACAGGCGACAGGAGATCCGATGACCGCCAAAGAGTTTCGCACGAAGCTTCACGGGCAACCACGGCAAGACGGAAGCCAACCAAGATGCGTGCGAAGCAAACCAAGCCGTCGTGATGTGTGCCGTACAAACCAAATGAAGACAGACAGAAGAGCGGAGCAAGCAAACAGTTGTAGACGAAATCAAGTACACCACAAACGATACTCTTCTTCTGACCAAGAAACAAGACAAAACAATCCAACAAACGATACAATAATCTAACAAGGACTGGTTTGTACCTACTGTACATAAATGACATACGTTGATCACTACCTAAACATTAGTAGATTTAGGATTATCGTAATATACGTACGAAACATACCGCAACCAGAGCCCAGTGTGTGTCACAACACGAGAGTCACTCCGCGACTCAGACCAAAACAAAAACCCAAAGGACACTGGCGCGGATTTGCATTAGGCTGGCCTATATCTTACCTGTACGTAAACTTATTTCTAGGTGTGTATGTAAGGCGAGTTTAGCCGTCTGTCCTTGGACCGGCGAGTGGTCGTGTGCTTTACAGTCCACAGCTGTGACCGAGGGTAGCGGGTTCGATTCCCGTTCGGTCCTATTTCTGTCCCCCCTTTTCGGGGTCCAGCTATTGCCGTGCGGAACGCGGCACCTCACACTTTTGACTAGAAGGTTACTGTACACGTACGTACGTACACAGTGGGGCGCTTCAGACGTGAACTCCGAATTCGGAGCCTTGACTATGCTTCAACATGTAAAATCTCCGAGTTCGCTCCGAACTCGCTCCGTTTTTGAAACGTGCGTGTGAACAGCCGAGTTTGAAATTCGGTGACGTGTGAGCTATTGACGTTCGTTTCGGTCAAAACAAAGTCATCCCAAACTCGAAGCGAACTCGCTCGGAGCACGTCTGAAGCGCCCCAATGCCACGGGACACCTTTCCGCTCCCGCTGTTCCACATTATCCCTCCTCACCTTTCCTGCCCCCATCAATCTCAGGAATTTGGCCTTTCTCGATTCGTCCATGCTCGCTCTCTCCCATTCGTTAGCCGAGCGCACCTCCGGAACGGTCGCTCCTTCCTTCTTCTCTCCCTGCTCCTGCTTCGCTTCGGCTTCCTTGCAGCTGTCGCCATTCTCGCTCCTGTCTCCCGCGCTGAGCGATCGCTTTCTTGACGAATCTCTCCCCTCTTCTGATTTATTGGCAGTGGTTGAGGATGACACCTCATCTGATTTAGTTGTGTCAGACATCGTGCTATAATACAAACAACTCGCAGGGTAGTACGGGGTAAGTTCGGACGGGAGAAATTGCTGAATATTGCGCTGTCTCGCACGCTCGTGGCCAATACAGCTAGATTAGTGCACACTGCAAAGGTCGAAAAGAAAACTTTGCCGGCCTGAAATTTGCTCAGTTCACCCTGTAATCTAAACAGGCTAGAAATCACACACGATAAGGTGACATAACATAATTGTACAGGTAAAAAGGTAGCCAATTAGCACGCGACAATGCGTTAATTTCACCAAAAATTGATATCACAAAGGCGTTTTCAAATCCGTTTATTCATCATCTACGTATCGAATGGCATCAAATTTACACAGCAATAGTAGTACAGTACCTATCATGATATACAGGCTGTTTCATTTGTTATGTCACCTCAAAAATGCTAATAACTTCTGTTGTAATGAAGGGATTTCAACCAAATTTTTTTTATTAGAATCCTGAAAATTTAGGAAAGAAGCACGCAAAATTTCATTAACGTACTTGCACTATTAACGAAGAAACAAGCGACGCCATTTCAGGTCCTATTTTTCGAAGTGCCCGCCTCCGCTCTTCAGCACTTGTGCAGCCGTCTTCAAACTCTGGAAAATGCTCTTTTCAAGCATGTTCATAGGGATGGCGGAAATGTTCCCTCAATTTTTAGGCATTGTAAGTTACAGAAGATCCGAATGGGTGCTTGAATGGAGGGGAACAGCACATCTTCTCCCATGTGGACTTCGAAAATCGAGCGCTTTTCACGCCACTGCCGATTTTGACCCCAATGTTTGAGGCTACATAATTCCCTTCGTACTTTAGATTCAGCCACGAAATTTTGCACGCTCGTTTCCTAAATTTTCAGGATTCTAATAAAAAAAGTTTGGTTGAAATCCCTTCATTAAAACAGAAGTTATTAGCATTTTTGAGGTGACATAACAAATGAAACAGCCTGTACATTGGAAAGAATGTGCATTATTGGAAAGTTCGCAGAAAATGGCAACAATCACCTCCTAGAACTACAAATAGCTTTTTGAATATGAGAGATTTGAGCATTGTGCATTTATTAGCACGGGCTCACTCAGTGACACAAATTTGATTTGAAAAATCACACACACCACGCTCGATGCATTTGAGATTGAGAGGACTCTTGTTCTACCTCAACCTACCTATATGTAGGAAAGCAAAAGCCATAGGCAAGCGATTACAATTCCACATAATTCCACGTATCCTTTACCAAGAATACATAATAACGCGGGGAAATACGGGCCATTCCATCTGATTTTGACTTTCATTGGTTCAAAAGAAGCAAAGGCAAGCTATAGGGTTGTATGGGGTAAACTCGGCCATGGGGTAAACCCGGCCTCAGCGTTCAAGAAATCGACTAAAATAATAAGTCACATTGGACGCTGAAATATGTAGCCCTGAAACTCATGTGGTCGGATTTTGCCCTGGCTGGTTTTACCCATAGTACCCTACTCCTGTCGACCTGTCAGAATAAGAAAGTTCCTTTTTTCTTACAGGAGAGCGTGTTTTCTTTTGCGCTCCTTCTTCAATGCACGTACTCCTATAAGAAAGGGGGTGGCCCAAATTCCCCCCCCCCCCCCCGACCGGAAAGAGACACCACAAGCCAACCCAATCGCATGTGCTTACCGTACTGCGGGTTACTTTGGGTCACCAAAGTATTGCTAAAACAAACCCAACTACAGCTTTTAAAAGTGTCCCAAATTTCTCCCACAATACGTATGAGTAGCCTACTTCTTATACTACTGTACAACCGTATACACACAAACAATGCAGTAACGTACCCTAGAGTGCTTAGTCGTAATCAGACATTGGCAAATTTACTTATACCAAGCTTGTCAAATAAGCGCGTTGAAGCATGGCAGCCGAAAAAACGATCTGGGTTGACAGAGCTCATTTACAAATTACGTCACCGGCTGATAGCTGCTCACAGGGGTCCCCTGTCAGCACGACGTCACTTTTCGGCAGTTGGAGGGGGACCCTCACACCCTAGCGGTGATGTAATATGTACTTGACCCCCTATGGGTCATTTGCCCGTGTCTGATGTGGGGGAAAGCAAGCATCACAGACTCAGAAATCCCGGTGCCCCCGAAGGAAGAAGGACGCTATGTTCAGGCTCTTCTTCCCCTTCCTGTCTCCTCTGCTCTTGCTCAAACTCCCGCGCCTCGCGCCGTCTCTCCTCCTTCTTCTCCAGCTTCTCACGCTGATGAAGCGCTTTACGCTCTCGATTGCTCAGTTTCTGCAAAAGAAACAATGCAGTAGTACTGGGTGTTTAGTATGATATATCACCACAAAATTGCTGATAACTACTGTATGAATGATAAGGCTTGCATGGGTGCAAGGGAGGCTTGCATGGGTGCAAGAATTTTATAATCTTTCTTATAAAACAGGTCAAAATAACGTCCGCATTATCATAATAAGTTATCAGTCATACCTTCTGAGACTGTGCAAGTTTCCCTTGTTGTTTCTGCGCTCGTTCTTGACCTTTCCCATGCTGCTGTTTTTCGGTTTGCGATGGTACGGGGGATACCGCATTCCTGTCTGCAGCAGTCACCGGGGTCTCTGACCGCTCATCATACTCTTCATCTCCTACAACACAGTCAAGGGATAGTAGTACCACATCCACAGGCCCCGCTAGTGCAGGGGCAAAGTAGACAGTTCAAAATAGTGATCTGCTACGAAAGTGTGACCAGAAATGTTGTACTCCATTGAAATTTTTTCTCGAAAAATACGCGACGTAGAGCACTGCAGTCAAAAATACCATGGCTAACTTTTGCTCGCTTTGCCAATAAAAACCCGCTTGCGTCTATCTGCTCTCAGTGGCGACATATCACCGATTTCCTTCAGTACTAAAATCGCCACATTGGGCGTCGACCATTGGGCAATTCTAAACCTCGCAAACGCCCGAAAAATCAAAAGCGGTAGAAATATGCATTTGTGATGAAAACGATAAAAATGGGCATCGGGCATACAGGGTCGTGGGGTGTCGTGGTTTGGTTTAGCATCTGGCAAATGTCGACGCGATTTCAGTACATAAGGAAATCGGCGATATCTCGCCACTGAGAGCAGATAGACGCAAGCGGTTTTTTTATTGGCAATGCGAGCAAAAGTTAGCCGTGGAATTTTTGACCGCAGTGCTCTACGTCGCGTATTTCTCGAGAAAAAATTTCAATGGAGTTCAACATTTCTGGTCACACTTTATGTATCATCTGCTTGCCAATAATCTAACCTTTGGCATCAGTTGTCGTGGATTGCACACTGAGCTCCAGCAAATGTTCAATTGCCAGAGCCACGTTGTACTGATTCGTGACCAAAACTTCTTCAGCCAAAAGCTCGTCCTAGAAGAAAATCACGCATGTTGTTTTTCCCCACATTTCTTCCATCCAAGACAGAATTCCCCCACGCCACCCAAAAAGTACTTCACATGTAAAGTCACCCCGTTGTTTACCGTGCATCCAGTAGTTTCCATCAGGTACTGGACCGTGTCCACCTCTTGTTCACCCGGCCCTCCTTCGTTCTGATTGGCTGCGAGGGCAGGCGGACCAATCAACGCTTCCGCTCCACTGTCCACGTCATCTTCGGTCGCAGAATCCAGAAACGCGGCCATCTGTTTCGACTTCCCCAAACTCAGGCCGCTTGTGACTGTTGAACTTGTACTCAGTTTTCTAGGCCCCGTTTGACCTGTTAACGTCGCAGTACCGTGTGGTTGCTTGGCTAGTTGCAGCTGTTTACTCTACAAAGGGAAAGAAAACAGAAGAAAATGAGCTACGACGCTATTCGCTACTTGCGCTTAAGAAGAAATAAAGGGTGGGCGCGAGCTGAGCCCTCTGCTTCAGTGCGTTTTTCGATAAGTAGGCGCAGACGTCGGCCTGGGGTCAGCTGGGGGTATGTTCAGCATACCCCCACCCACCCCCTCACATAACCCCACGCATACCCCCAGATTTTGAGAATTCCATCAATACCCCAAACACACCCCCAAAAAATAAAATCAACATACCCCCACGCGGACCCCCACTTTATTTTTGAGCAATTCTGCATACCCCCACTGCCACACATACCCCCAGTTTTTTGAATAGAAAAAATAAATATGGCAATATAATGAAGAAAGACATTTTATGTCAAGTGGAAAATCAATGAAGCAACTGCTTACTGTTACTACATACTACTGTGTCTACTTTATCTATCCTGCACATGATATATTACAGCCACTGCTAGCAAAACACATTAGATGGTGGCAGTAGTTCTGACTTATCACTTCTCTGTTCATTCTGTGTTCTTCATCATTGTTATACAGGGTGTCCCATAATAAACTCACCGGCTGTTTGTGTCTCTATCTCCACAGTGGGGTGTCATTTTCAAAAGCGGTCTTTTGCAATTAGTAGCCAAGGCTTCAAAGTCTATGCATGCAAAATTTCAACTTCCTAGGGCAACAGGAAGTGGCTCAAAACAACTCAGAAAGGCTGACCTCAGAAATCGGGGATTTGCCTTATATTTTACCACAATATAGAGCATATTCTACCATCCAACAGCAAACACATCTTCAAATCCTGTTCAATATCCCATGAAAAACGCGGCAGAACCAAATGTACTGCGCCATTGTGAAGAAAATTGAAGAAACTCATCTGTGGAGTGCTAACTTCGGCCTTAAAACCCGGGTTTAGCCCCATAGTGAAAAAACGTGAATTTTTGTGTCCAAAAGTTTGAGCTTTCATACCTTCCTTCGTAGAAGGACTACAGGGCTGAAATTTTACCTGCATAAACTTTGAAGCCTTAGCTACAAACTACAACAGAGCGTACTGAAATCGAACGCTCCGCTGATGAATGAGAGGCACAAACATCCTGTGAGTTTATCATGGTACACTCTGTAGTTGAGGTGATCAAATTCAGTACTTGGTTCATTGGTAGCATTCAAGCAAATTTGCTTTGGGGCATCTGAACGGATACCCCCACTCTGCACCCACCTCTTTGATGGGTGCAAAAATTTGCAGCACTTTGAACTTTGGGGGTATGTTGACAATCTGGGGGTATGCTGTCATTTTCATCTGGGGGTATGTTGAAAAAAAAATTTTTTCCTGGGGGTATGCAGACGTGGGCCTGGGGGTGAGGGGGGTATGTTGAACGCACCCCCACCCCTACCTCTCCATACCCCCACCCGTACCCCCAGGAAAAATGAAAAGCAACATACCCCCGCGTACCCCCAGAAAAAAAACAGCACTACGTATCCCCACCGCGTAACCCCAAACTTGAAATCAGCAGTTTGTCTGCCAGGACACGTACCCCCACCCTTTTTTCCTCTGGCTTACATCCATGCTCAGACTTTTTGCATACTCCACAAAGTGCATGCATTGTCAAGAATTGTTGTTTGTAGTTGCACAATGTAGTGAATAGTTTTATATAATGGTTTATCCCCATCATTCTAGACAAGTTGCTAAAGTATTCAACAGTGGAAATTCGATTCGAACACATACTTACACACCACTCTTATCAACCCACCACTGCATTTTGTATAAATATTACAAGGTGCACAATAAAAACTGTTGCACTGTGTGCAAAAAAATAGTGCTCATTTTTTTCTGGGGATAGATATAGACTTTGTGGGGTTATGTAGTACACCATTTACAGTTGGGGGTACGTAAATATGCTGGGGGTACGTGAGGTTTTTTTCTTGGGGGTACGTAAAAAATCTGGGGGTACGTGGCCAAAAAAATTTTTTTGGGTGGGGGTACGCAACACCCCCCCACTTTTGACCTCCTGCATACCCCCACTGACAGACCCCCACCCTCAAAACCGTGCCCACGTCTGGGTATGTGGCTGACCGCAGATTTTAGACCCGACATAACCCCAACTACATACCCCACCCTTGATACCGTGCCGATGTCTGAGTAGGTGTTCCCACCCAGTACTTTTCAAAACACGCACCGAAGTGAGAAGAGAAATAAAGAGAGAAGCTGTTTTACGATCACCCGTATAATTCTCAGCGCAAGTAGCGAATAGTAAAGATTGAAAGGTGCTGAGCTGAGGGATTAGGCGTTATTGGGCAACAGACAACGTACTGAGAAACGAGAAACATAGGAGTCACTTCGCGACCACCCATACCATACTTCTTAGCGCAAGTAGCGAATAGGCCAAGTAGTACGGTACCAAGTATGGACATTCTCAAGCATTCCAAATAGTAAACCATGGGAATAATAAGCCACGCACGCCTGAGGAAAAGGCGGGAATAAATTTTGGAACTGGGGTGCTGAAATATTCCCAATGTTTACTATTTTGAGGTTTTGATGGTGTATCCTACGTTAAAGCGCCCTGCACGCTAATGAGTCGTGCTTCGGCCCCCACGCGGAAACGACAGACACGTCGCGCGCCTGTGAATAACGATTCTTCGCAATGGAACGACAACAAAAACACACGAGCAGACGCGGTTTTTGTTTCTTGTCGCGTGGAGGCCGAACCACGACTCATTACAGCGGAGGGCGCTTTACCCAAGTTAAAAATAATGCATGCCCTTGGAAGCAAACTTACAGATAAGCGAATATTTGCGGGCGTTTCCGACGAATCTCCTCTCTGTCTGACACTGCTGTAGTGTTCCCCGTTGTGATAAGATAAATGCAGCTCTCTAGCTCCGGGACTACCGCCTTCTATCTGAAAAACAACAACAATTCATACCCAGCTTTTGCAAGGGGCATACATCTAGTCGGTCCAACGAGAGAAAATGGGGAAACTCAAAATGGGTAATCAATCATGGCATTATACTTGCTTGGTTTCCTAAATGAGAACTAAATGTAAAGGTGTCCCAAATTACCCCCCCCCCCCCCCCAAGTGGGGCCCGAAACCAGCCCGAATTACCCCGCACAATTGTACATCGAATATTCTGACATGTAACGTCACTACAAAAACCTGCCTCTACTACAGAAATCTCCACATTGGGGAACTGTGTGGGGTAAACCCGGCCACCAAAGCTCCTTTGAACTTGCTGTTTCAGCAAATAATGAAGCAAATAGCTCATTTGAAAGAGGAGAGTTCAAGGAATCGATTGATGTAAAATTCGTTTCATTCGGTCAACTGGTTGCTGAGATATGCAGCTCTGAAACTACAATAAGGTGGCCGGATTTTCCCATGGCAGGGTTTACCCCATAGTACCCTACGGATATAATACATGGACCCTGTAAAGTGTCCGGCTTACAGTACCTTCCAAAGAGGCAGGTCCAATTGGTGAATCACGATATTGAGCTTGTGCAAGCGGGCAAAAGCAACTAACGAATCTTGACCACCGTACGTTCCGGGTCGAGCCAGCAAATCCACTGAAAACAGCGAAATTAGCACTTAGGGTACTGCGGGGTAAACCCGGACACGGGGGTAAACGAACACCTAGTATATCTCAGCAACCATACGACCGATTGAGACAAGTGTTTCTACCAATCGATTCCTTGAACTCTCCTCTTTCAAATGAGCTACCATGTTGATCGTTTGCTGAAGCGGCAAGTCCAGAAAAGCTGATAGGTGTCCGGGTTTACCCCACGTACCCTACTGTACTTGCAAACTCTCCTCCCTAAAAACCCGAGGCCATCTCTGACTATCCACTACTTGCGCTGATGTTAGCCCCGCAGTACTTAGTATCCACCATCTAGTAAAGGCGATTGGGTTGGTCGATGGCGACCCTGCGGCACTTCGTGAAAGTTTGGAATGGTGTCTGCGGGGTCGTGGACCTTGATCAATCATTTGGAAGCGTCAAAGGAGCGAGTAAAAAGAAGAATTGACAACAAATGACGTCGACGACCCCGCAGACACCGATCCAAACTTTCACTAAATACCGCGGGGTCGCAATAGACCAACCCAATCGCGTTACCGCATATACGGTGGATAAAAAAGTTTAGATCGGTGCTGACGTGGTTCTTTGACGTCGTTCAGTCATCTGGGAGCGGCAAAGTAAGCCAGCGAAGAGAAGAGAAAAGATACCAAACGACGTCGATGATCATGTAAGCACCGACCGATACAAAGAAACTTACACCAAATACCGCGCAGGAGTCTTTAGCGCATGTAGCGGATATCATCAATCTATCTTACTGTATCTTTCAAACGGGATTTCATCAGAAACGAAGGGTTCGAAGTCTTTGCGATTCTGAATCATAAAGCGAACTGTGTCCATCCTGTGCGAGAAGTGATTCCGACCGTGACCTTCCAGTTGGTCACCCAGGGCGCGAAACAGACAATTTCTAAACAAGAAATGCAAACATACATGGCAACAAGCCATATCCACCACATGCAGTAAGGCGATTGGATTTGTCCATAGCCATCTCGCGGTATATAGCGACAGTTTGGATCGGTGCCTGCGCGGTCGTCGACCCTGTTCAATCATCTGGGAGCGGAAAAGGAGCGAGCGAAAAGAAGAATATTGACAACAAATGACGTCGACGACCCCGCAGACACCGTTCCAAACTCACTAAAAACCGCGGGGACGCTATCAATCAACCCAATCGCGTAACCGCAACTCGTAAATACACACTATAACTGGGGAAACGTGGATATTCAAAGAAATCTTCGGACGTAGACTCACCCGTCGCCCGGTATATCCCTAAACGCCAAATCCATGGCGGCTAATTGGCGTTGAAACGTGAGAAAATGGTCGTCGTCTGGTTGGAGATACAAGTCGTTATTTTTATTGTTGTTGTTTCTCAGCCTCCTCGCCTCAGCTCTTGATGAACCGGCACTACTTGGACATGTCGAGGAGGAGGGAACAGGATTATTTTCCCGATGTTTTGGGGAGCCGGACCCTGGCGATTTGGCCCCGTGTTGAGCTGCCTTTCGTTCAGCTCTGCTTCCTGTTTGCTCCGTCTTTTTTCGGGCCATGATTCAGCTTCAGGAAACAGGAAAACACGAAGCAGAAAGTCGGGCCTAACGTTTTCTTTACCCAGTCCAAGTTTCTGGGTTTTGGGTTTTGGGTTTTGAGATTGGGTTTTGGGTTTTGAGATTGGGTTTTGGGTTTTCGGCTACAACGAAGCTACTCCAACATTGGGTTTTGGGTTTTGAGCCTGGGTTATGGGTTCTGAGATTGGGTTTTGGGTTTTCGGCTACAACGAAGCTACTCCAACATTGGGTTTTGGGTTTTGAGCCTGGGTTTTGGGTTTTGAGATTGGGTTTTGAGTTTTCGGCTACAATGAAACTACTACAACATTGGGTTTTGGGTTTTGAGATTGGGTTTCACTTCTATGTACATAGGCTAGGCTGAGACAGCCTTAGGCTTAGGCTTAGGATCAGGATTAGGTTTAGGCTTTGAGTAGACTGTATACATTGGCTAGGCTTAGGCCTAAGCCTGCCTGAGCCTAGCCTATGTAAACAGGAGTCGAACAGAAGAGACAACTGTGAGCAAAGATTGCACTTTTTGTTTACAATTTGTAAATAAAAATACCACATAACATACCTAAGGGTACACAATGAGGTGTCAGCAGAACATAACAGAGGAAGACACAAGACTCAGAACATAACAGAGGAAGACACATGACTCAATAACTTCATGAAAGTCTCAAAACTCAAAACCCAATCTCAAAACCCAAAACCCAGGCTCAAAACCCAAAACCCAATGTTGGAGTAGCTTCATTGTAGCCGAAAACCCAAAACCCAATCTCAAAACCCAAAACCCAGGCTCAAAACCCAAAACCCAATGTTGGAGTAGCTTCGTTGCAGCCGAAAACCCAAAACCCAATCCACCTTAGACCCATACCTGATCTTCACGCGCAAATTGTGTTCCATTAAACTGGTCCCGCAACGAATGCGTGTAAACTGCGCAGACAACGACACATTGTCTGCCCTCGATTTCGTCCCTTTCTACGAGTTTCCAGAAATCGAGGGCATGCAGTGTGACGTCATCTGCGCAGTTTACACGCATTCGTTGCGGGACCAATTAATGGAACACAATTTAGGTAATAAATACTCAGCGCCCCATGCGCCCTGCGCCCCAGCGCCCCAGCCATAGACACTCGCCCCATGCGCCCTGCGCCCCGGCGCCCCAGCCATAGACACTACAATCAGAAGGATGACCAGCTCACAATATAGGGTACCCAACGTGGTCTGACAGGGCAACATTTAACACATACCGCGACCTGGCGTCATTGTTGACAACAAATCGTTCAATTGTTGTCCATTTGTTGTCAGTGTCTTGTCCGTTTGGGTGTTGTCGGTTTTGTTGTCCATTTGTCAACAAACTGACAACAAAAACAAACCAACAACAAACTGACAGCACCCATAAATGGACAACAAACCAATAACAACTGAATGGATTGGTGCCAACAATGATGCCAGGTCAGAGAATGTGTTAATTTGCGCAAGCGTAGATGCGTGCACGTGTTCTGTTGACACCTTGTTGTTATACTGGATTATGTTATGTGGTATTTGTAATTTTGCACGCGATGTGTCTTGTGTTCAGGTTCACTCCTGTGTACATGGGGCTAGGTTTAGGCTTTGGCTCAGGCTTAGGCTTCAGGTAGACTGAATACATAGGCTAGGCTTAGGCCTAAGCCTGAGCCTGAGCCTAGCCTATGTATGTACACAACAGTGGAACACAAGCACAATATCTTTGAATAGGTTCATTATGGCTGTTTTATGCCTGTTTGCACTGTTTTCGATTTTTCATCACTCTGCATCCCCACGAGCATAAGAAACGCAGAGAAAAGACAGAATGATGCAAAACTGAGAACATTCTCGCTTAATTGGTCAGCAAAATCCTGGCTAAAAAACCTAATTTTTACATCAACTGTCAATTTCAGTGGTGCGGACAAAATCAAAAACGACGCAAACGGCTGTAAAATGGTTGCAAAAAATCGCTGAGAACAGGAGTAATGGTGCGTTCACCAGACGTCCATCACGTCCATCCATCCGTCCGTCCATCCATCAAACGTATCTAGGAGTACATGTTTGTTTGTGGTGTGCCATGTACTCCTAGATACATTTTACGGATTTGACGGATGGACGGACGGATGGACGGATGGATTTACGGATGTAACGGACGTCTGGTGAACGCGCCATAATAATGTTGCCCTGTCAGACCACGTTGGTCACCCTGTACTGTGAGCCAGCCATCCTCCTTATTGTAGTGTCTTATGGCTGGGGCGCAGGGCGCATGGGGCGCCGAATATTTATTACCACAATTTATGTCTGAACGTCAAAGATGGGGTCCAAGGTGGATCTCAAAACCCAAAACCCAGGCTCAGAACCCAAAACCCATGTTGGAGTAGCTTCGTTGTAGCCGAAAACCCAAAACCCAATCTCAAAACCCAAAACCCAATCTCAAAACCCAAAACCCAAAACCCAGAAACTTGGACTGGGTGTTTTCTTTTCGTTTCCGTTCCTTTCTTTTACGGTAGTAACGAAACCTCGCAGATCACGATTGCAGTGGCCCCACTAAAAACAGTCAAAAAATAATCCTTTGAAAAACTGATGGCAAACCACTGGAAAAGTGATGGTAAGAAACCAAACCAGCAAAACAAAAAATACTACGTCTTTCGCCGCATAAGATCTATTATTCATAATAAATATGTACAAAACTGCACTCAAACATATCAATTCACTGGTAAAATAGTCATAGATCAATGTCAGAAGAATACCTAAAAATCAGCTTCGTGCATACTGCTGTAACCATGCCACAACCACGGCTTGGTTCTTGCTCATCCATTGAATGTTAGTTTGCGCGGTGGCGAGCGCAGTTTGAAATGCACTCTTGGCGGTTCCCAAATTGTTATGCGACGCGACAAAGTTTTTCACCTGAAAATTTCCCTCCTTACTATCTTGCAGTTGAGCGACCTCAAAACAATGTTATTATGGAGGAAGTTTTGTTCTGTACCATGTTGTACTGAGCCTGCGTGTTGAAGTTGTTGGTAGCAGAAGAAATTAATCTTCGCAAACTGAACAGATTTGTACCAAATCTGCAAAAGAATTGGCATTCAATTTGGAGAAAAAGTTTCCAAAGTTTCCACATGCTTACAGTTGTTTACAGTTGCGTACAGTTGGACAAGTTTGTTCCAATTCTGAACCACATAACTCCACATAATCTCCATTGCGACCTGGTTATTACTTGCCAGGTAGCGATAGACATTGCCCGCTTCAGACCTTCTGACTTGGCCCTGGATTGCAGCATTTAAAAGTCTGCAAAAGCATACACTTTTATACTCTCCAATGATGATTGGCAAAATTTTGGTCAGATACTTAAAATGAAAGTGCAACAAAAAGGGGCAAACTTTGTGATGAGCCATGGTTGTCTAGAACATGACAAGCCGGTTAATAATGCTTGTCTCTCTATGGCAATTGTTTCCATTTGATATTTTTGCCATAGAAAATTCCATTCAGTTGAACCACCAGATGCTGTGACAGTGCAATAGACAATGCTGCGAAGGTTGGGATCAATCCTGTCAACAATGAGGCGTTACAAAATTGAATCAACTTTTATGCCATCGAATGAGGTTGCTTTGCTAGCATAAGTACATATTGCAAGTTGAGCTGGATTGAGCCATTTGGCAAGATGACACATAAGCTGCAAACTGACTTCTTGAATGTTGAATGCAGTCTGAGTTGGATTGGCCACAAACCAGGCCAAAAATTAGTCTGCGAAGCATTCTAAAAAAAAATAACAGAAAAGTACCACCGAATTGATCACCGCTACCTGGTAGTTTATATTTCTTACTGGTTGAGCACATCATTTGGGGAGAAACGAGTTGCATTCCATCCTAGCTTTTGGTACAGGGGCAATGTCAGGTTGAGCAAAAATCCCTGAAAAAAGGTTTCAAAAAGCCTACTGCTCAGATTAGCAAATTCTACACAGTAAAAGCTTCTTTGATTTGCTCAAAGACCATGTCGATCTGCAACCTGATACGCTCCATAGTTTGGTGACAGACTGAGCATTGCGCCAATGTACTGCAGCATGCTGGAACCCATGCTCCATGGAATGTAGCTGCTTTCCATCGACAAATATTGGACAACGCCAAATGCAGTTGTGTAATTCAACATGTTTGCCCTAAAAGAACATTTGCACTTCTGCCCCGGAAGCTACAGCTCATTATGCAAATATTTTATGCACAACAAACCTTGCCAAAATCATCGCATCAGCAAGCAACTGGGCTCTATTCCTGACATCAAACACAGTTGCATTCATGCGAAGTTGCGCGATGATTTTCATCCACGTTTGACTGTCATAATTAACTCGGTAGTAACCATAGACTTGGGGATTAATGGCGATCCAGTTTTGAGCAGATGAAAACACTGGGTCGTGGACGACCAATGGGTTGGAAGCAGTGTTGGCTGGAGTTAGCCAGTTTATTCCAGTGGTGTTGATAGTCTTGTAGTACCACAGTGGGATATACCACTTGTACCTGCGTGGAAATGTTCACACAACTGCAGCTCACACTCAAAATTTAGGATTGTTTCAAAATACGTAACAATATTACTTCGTGATTCACTATTTTCAGTAAGAGAGTAGTATCAAGTAGTTTATTGTGAACAGTTTCATCGGCCTACCCATAGAGTCCAGGATTCGCATTGCTTCCGTTTCCAAGCAGAAATCTTGATTGACTGACACTTATAGAACTTTGGCTTGGATTCCAAGTGACAGAAAGCACTGGAAAGCCCATTTGCAGTAACCAGGGATTCATAAACGTCGTGATGTTTAGTAGCTGGTTGTTCCAGCCTTTCACATTGTTTTGAATGGCAACCTATAGTGATGATGAAAGCTGTGTTAGAATTTTTATTGGAGGAACAACACAAAAAACGGATTATCACAAACCTGATTCAAAGAATTCCAAAGGTCTTCATGTCTTGCGTTGCCATACTTAAACATGTTCAAGTAATTCTAAAAGAGAACCGTCTAGGTGGCACTTTGGAAAGCAATAGATAATTCAGCAATCTCGTGCTACAGACGAGCGCCCTGAATCACTGAACTACTACCTCAGTAAACCAAATAAATACGTACTGTATTCTCTCTTCAGAAAAGCTCTTTACGTGCAATCCTTGACGAAAGTTTGCAGATCCCATCGTATGATTGAGCATGTTCAGTATGGCTCCACCCTTGTCATAAGAGATGGAGTCGAACAGCTCGTTGATGCTGTTAGGCGTGGCCACTTGTTGAAATACTGGATGTGATGAGCCCAGTTGGTCCAAGTTCATTGCTCGGCTAGTGTCTCTGGAAACGAATTGGTCTCTCTAAAAGATTTTTTCGAACCCAATTTTCATATCCGTATCCGTCCCTTTATTGAACCATTGTGACCGTGCGAGACTTGTACGTAGTCCTTCCTTTCCTACATATCTTACCAAGTCCCAGGTATAGTTTGAGATCACGTCTGTTCCCCTGTACTCCATCCAACTTGCAAAACCTTCATTGAGCCAGAGATCATCCCACCTTGAGAACGCAAAAGCACATCATACCACACCACGACTGCACTTTTTGCACATACAGTATCCATCATTTAGCCTTGGCTTACCATTGCATTGTAACCAAATCTCCAAACCACTAAAAGAAGGGAAACCATGTAAAAAAATGCAAATTCAATATTCTTATTCACTGCGCCATTGATCGCAGTTTTTTTGGTCCACACTTTGCTCATATTTTGTACTTGTACGCCTACTGTACCTGATGTGCCAGCTCATGTGCAATCACAAGTGCCACATTTTCCTTTGCAAAAGCTGGCCAGATCTTGGGGTCATAGAGAAGCTCATACTCTCTGTAGGTCACCAAGCCCCAATTCTCCATGGCACCAAAAGACAACTCTGGGACAGCAATGAGGTCTGAAAGACAGAAAAAGATACATAATTTTCCAATTCAAGATAAATTGAGCTTTGTGGTACGGCCGGGCAAGAGGGATCGATGGGCTTTGAAGAATTTGTCCCTTTGAAGAACTACAAAGAAGGAAACCTTGCTTGTCCAGTGGAAATGTGATATTGAAGAAGCTCTCATAAAACTCCAACACACTGGGCCCTGCTATGGAAGCGTAGCCTGTTTGAGAGATCAGAGATGGTCTTGACCATACGCGAAACTGTAATCAACGTACATAAATTATTATTAGGGAAGAAACGAGCAATGGCATATGGGGTTTATTTGCGGCTTTGTGGTTTGTACCCTGGTATGCTTGACAGTGTTGGCATAGGTTTCGATGTACTGGAATGCGCACACCGCAAACGCCAAGAGGTAAGATGACATTTTCTTCGATGGCTCAAAAGTTGTCACGTTCCAGCCACCGCTGAAAAAGCTCCCAAATAAAACAGCTTCAACTTTACTGGAATCACTTCATGCAACACTTAGCCACTTACCCAACTGTTTTTGTGCCAGTTTCCTTGCCATTGGAAAGGGCGTACATGCCACTGGGATGTTGAATGGTAACATTGAATACAGCTTTCATCTGGGGCTCATCAAAACACGGCAAAGCTCGTCTGGCATCAGTGGGCTGGAATTGGGTCACTGCCATCCATCTAAATTTGCATAAAGCGATGTGTAATCAAATCCCATATACTCTTTTACATCGCCTCAAGTTTTTGCCGAGAGACAAAACGTTTGGCAAACTTTTTCACGCCATTCTCCATATAACTCGACTTGTAAAACCCCTTCAAATCATCGCCCAAGATTCCAGTGTAACTCATGCTGAACAGATAGGTCTTTCCAGTTGTCAGCATGGTAGCAACGTTGAACGTAAACATCTGGGTGACTGAATTGTAATGATAGCCGACGATGGGAATCGCGTTTCCAGTGGATGCATCTTGAAGCTGTAAGCTACCGTTCGCCAGCGTTATTCGATCGCCATTGAGTACGATCGTATTTGTTGCACTTGTACAGGTGAAATGAATGGTTGTTGCGCCATCAAAGGTAAACTGTTTTCCAGCGGGAATCGGGGTGGAATTTGATGGATATGGAGGCAAGTAAACCTTCAGGAATAGGTCATACTGGATCGGAACCAAAGTTTTGGGTAAGCGCAAACTCGATGGATTTATCGTTGGTTGTGCTGGTCGTGTTGTGGTGATTGTGGCTTGGTTTGAAGTTGTTGTTGTTGGACTTGGGGTTGGGTTCGTAGCGGTTGTTGAGCTCAGCATTAAGGTGGTTGTTGAGTTTGGCGTTGGGGTTGTTGTTGCTAAGCCGGAAACTTTATTTCTCGTTCCAAAATAGACGCCCAAACCGATGACAATGCAACTGACAACCGCTGTAGCAATGACCAAAAGCAACAGGGATAGTGGCACCTTTTTCTTGAAGATAGCTTGAAATGCCATCGCTATTGAATAGAATGCCTCTGCATGTGAGGTGTTGGTGCGCTATGCCTGGACTGCTTCCTTGTGTTTGATATTATTTTACATGATGTCGGTAAAACAAAAGAAGTAAAATCAAGCAAAAGTAAATAAATTCTATGTGCGCATGAATGCGCAGCTAATCATTTGTTTTGTCACGCTTTTTGGTTGTTATCACCTATGTATGTATGGTACCTGCTGCTGTGCTGTATGTACATAGCAGCTGCTGTCTACTTTCCTTTGATGTGAGCTATAGAAGGCGCTTGTTTCATTTCATACCCTTCAAATCTTTATAGTGTCATTCTGCTCAAGGTACAATAGTACCTTGTACATACATACGAAACGTAGTAGGGGAGCGTGGGGCAAAACAGCCCATGAGGCAAATCCGCCCATCTATGGCGTTATTACCCCCATTCAAAACATGGCTCTCAAAAATGTATCTCGAGAAACTTCTGCCTCTGTTTTATCGTTCCTAGCCATAACTTGACAACCAAGGCCTGATGGGGGTATAAAAGCGCCATAGGTGGGCGGATTTCCCCACATGGGCGGTTTTGCCCCACAGTACCCTATGCTACTGCTCGAGCAACAATAAGTAGGCTACATACAATATGCCGTCATGTATGTCCACAACATACAGAAATCAACAATCAAGTACACACAAATCGCCTTTGTGTAAAACAAGAACTCGGAAGGAAACAATTCAGGATCGCAACGCAAAAATAAAGAAATATGGTACTATGGGCTAAACTCGGCCTTGGGAAAATGCGGCCATGAAGATTCAGGGGTGCATACTTACCTATATCTCAGCAACCAATGGACTGATTGAGACAAGTAATCAGTGATATCAATCGATTCCTTCAACTCTCATCTCTCAAATGTGCTATTTGGTTTATCAGTTGCTGAAACGGCATGCTAAAAAGGACCATAGGTGACCGGATTTACCCCGCAGTACCCTAAACATAAAATCAACGTTTCACCCCTACCAGCCTACTATGCAACTACATACATAATGAACATTTTGGCAGCAGAACAACAATAGCACCCCTACGACGGCTCATTCACATTGGAAGGACATGAGCTCGGTGAATCCATGGCTGTCTATGCCTTTGTGAGCGTACGCCCAGCGCACGTCTCCCTCGAATGCGAATCAGCCATCAGAACAAAAAGACACAGAACATCCATCATCATAATTCCTCCTCCGAATCATCTGCCTCGCCTTCCATCAAAAACAATTCCACTTTCTGCGCTATCCTCTTACAGCCAGATGCCGAGTAGACTTTGGACTGTCTCGGGTAGTACTGTAGCATATCCGCTATCTTTTTCACGTCTTCGTCCGTTGGGGAGGGTAGACGTTTGAAGCGAAAGTAGTCCTTGATGCACAGTTTCACGTGAGATCGTTCCAATGGCAGAAACGGAACGAAGTGATCGATCAGATGATTGGCTATGAGCGTGTTGAAACGCAGTCCGCCTTGGAAAAAAAGAAAAAATCACTCGGGGTAATTTGGGCGCGTGGTACTTCGGGTCAGGGGTAAATTCCGGTCACGGGCACGGGGTAATTCGGGTCGGGGGTAATTCCGGTCACGGGCGCGTGGTAATTCGCGCGTGGTAATTCGGATCGGGGGTAATTCCGGTCACAGGCGCGTGGTAATTCGGGTCGGGGGTAATTCCCGTCACAGGCGCGTGGTAATTCGGGTCGGGGGCAATTCCGGTCACGGGCGTGTGGTAATTCGGGTCGGGGGTAATTCCGGTCACAGGCGCGTGGTAATTCGGGTTGGGGGTAATTCCGGTCACGTCACCCCATCTTATCCCCATTGGAAATGGACAAAAAACAAATACTGTGTAATCAAGCTCAGCTGTATTGGCTTATGGACCAGTTGGGTTGTCGCGATGGGGGTTGGTCGATAACGACGCCGCGGTATTTAGTGTATGCAATAATTCTTGGTGTAAGTTTAGATATAGGTACCAACGGAGATGTCAACGTTGTTCAGTCATCTGGGTGTGAAAAAGGAGCGATGTGAAAAGAAGAATGACAACAAATGACGTCGACGACCCCGCAGGCACCGATATAAACTTTCACTAAATACCGCGGAGTCGCTATCGAGCAACCCAATCGTGACAACGCAACTAGTCCATAACCATTCACATCGAAGAGATGAGCTGGGCGTAAAGCGGAGCGCATTTCCTTCCAATGTGAACGGGCCATTACGTAGGTTATTTATGGGCTTCAACCACATACCATCTTCATTGAAGGCTGCTACAGTAATAATTTCCTCCATTTCTTTGAGTCCAATCGTCTCCCTCAGCTCTCCCTTTTGCCAATGATCCAGCGTACGTTGGGTTATATCATTGCCACCCGTGTTACTACAACACAAAGAATAACCGATTGGCTATAGCCTACATCAATGTATTAGGTTGGCTATTCGCTACTTGCGTCAAGAATAATTATGGATGGGACACAGATCAAATTAACCCACCAAAAACGTCAGCTAGCGACCACCCATAAGGAATTCATAGCGCAAGTAGCAAGTAGGTTTGGCGTGCGAGATTTGTCTCAATGTTTTGGCCGTAATAAATATACATGAAAACAGGTTTCTATTTCGCGCAGCATGGGCAAAATCCCAAAGAAAACCCTCGCTGGGCTAGTAGGGTGTTTCCAGACATCGGCACGGTTTCCAGGGTGGGGGTGGTCTGTCAGTGGGGTTATGCTGGAGCAGAAAAGTGGGGGCTGCCACATACCCCCAGGAAAAAATTTGTTTCCTGACATACCCCCAGAATTTCCAGCATACCCCCAAAAAGAAATAGTCTGTGACATACCCCAAAAAACACCAACATACTCCCAAATTTTATTGAAATGGGGGTATGTTGATGCTAGTATGTTTGGGGTTATGTGAGCAGAAAAGCAAAGACTGGGGGTACGCGTGGGGGTATGTTGATTTTATTTTTTGGGGGTGTGTTTGGGGTATTGTTCAAATTTTCAAAATCTGGGGGACTGCGCGGGGTTATGTGAGGGGGTGGGGGGGGGTGTGCTAAACATACCTCCAGCTGACCCCAGGCCGACGTCTGTTTCATAAACAACTCGTCAACTTCTTCTTGAACAATCTGGCCGCAATCAAAGTTGGTCAACTACTTTCGAAGCACCCTGTAGGCATGATCGCCTTCTTACCTGAGAAAAATGAAAATGCTTTTCCTAAAATCCACTCCGTGTAACTCCTTATGACTCTCGAGGAAAGGCTTGATAGCGTCCAAAACGCCCGGGCTCATCTTATCGAGTTCGTCGAAAATGAACAGACTTCTGGGACACCTGGTAACATTGCCGCGAATCCAATTGTGCAGATTGGCCTGTAACAAACGGCTACAGGGAGTGCAAAAAACGTCTTCCAACACCAATATCTCATATAAAAATTTTGTGCCCTTGCGAACTTGGGTCCATGTTTTCGTATATCTACTATTGACCAGTTGTGCTAACACTTTTGGGTGGTCGCGAGGTGGCCCCGCGGTAATTAGGGTGAAGTTTAGATGGACGCTGACGTGGTGTT
>JASAMW010000804.1:0-10637 GCA_030247985.1 Epsilonema sp. ZAB3_2
CGAGATCTCGACACTGAGAGCAGATAGAATCAAACGGTTTTTTTTATTGGAGAGGCGAGCTAAAGTTATCCGTGGAAGTTTTGACCGCTTTGCTCTACGTCGCGTAGTTCTCGAGATAAATAATGCATGGGTCCCAGAATTATAATTTGTACTTTAGCTTGTTTTAAGATCACATAACAACTACAACAACTACGACTACAACTACTCCAACTACAACAATGACCAAAACTACTCCAACCACAATCACCACCACCACCGCCACTACAACATATGTACTACATCATTAACAGCTCCCACTACAAGCGTCGCAAGCACTACTAATATTTCATCTGCAGCACCGGCAACAGGTTTGTTTATTCTTGTACTCTACTGAAGGGTAAGTACAGAAGGTAATCAAAGTACGTACCTTTGTGTATTGTAAAGGCATAGGGTGTATCAGAATTTACTCTCCGGATGTTTGTACTTATAACTCGAACGGTGCGCCATTTTATACTGCGGTCTTCTGCAACATGTAGCCAAGGCTTCAGCGTTTGCGCAGGCAAATTTTCAAATTTCTATCCAACAGGAAGCGGCTCGAAACAGCTCAAAAAAGCTCACCTCAGAAATCTAGGATTTGCCTAATAATGTCCGCATTTTACCGCACATTTTACCATTCCAAAGGCTAATACATTTTCAAAACGTGTTCAATATCCTTTGCAGCATGTGACAGAACCAAATCTGCTGCAGTAGCATGAAGAAAAATTGAAAACACAGCTGTGAAGTGCTAACTCTCTCCTTAATCCAGGTTTTGCCCCGTTAGTTTATTCTGATACACCCTGTATGTTGTACTGCAGGTTAGTATTTTGATTCCAGTTTACAGTGCCCTATGGGTTTATTTTTATTTGTGCTTCAGCATCACCTAGCGTTTCCACCAGTACTGAAAAAAGTGGGAGAGATTCAGTTGGCTTAATAGTGGGCCTGGCCGTTGGCGGTATCTTTATCTTGCTGATTGCCATCAGTTCATTAATATTTTGGCGACGCTCTCATGGATCCAGATCCAAGCCTGATATTCAAATAATTCAAATAGGATTGAACCCACCTGGTAGACAAGATGAATCGGCTCAAGCGCTGGGTACCACCTGGACGAGAGAACAGGTACACTCCAGAACCCAGGAGTCATATCTACGAAATCCCATCAAGCATGAGCCAAGAATATCAAGAGGATCGCAGCAACGGTCGTTATGAAATCCCCTCACCACACACAACTCGAGGTCGGCCTAGTTTGATAAAAATTGAAGATTTTGTAGCAGCGAAATTATTAGAGTCCCTCAAGTCAAGGCTGATTGCTTCCTTAGATGCCGCTAATGTTTCCATATTTTCCATGTGCCATGCAAGACGCGGCAGAACAAGCATAGAAACTGTGACATCAAAAAAAATTTACGATCCCATCCGTGGAGTGTTATACACTTCAACCCTTTGCCCGCTTTAGCCCCCCCCCCCCCCCCGGAATGAGAAGCATAAACATCCGGAGATTGCAAAACTAAAACCACCCATCACCCAGCTACTACATTATCTACGTATAGCATTCAAGGTCGGCCACTAGTGACGATGGTTATGCAACGATTCCAAACCTGTACGACCGCGTACCTACTACCAATGAAGACAACAACGTTACAGTACACTCTGAGCAGCTGAAGCCAAAGTTTTCTCTGGTTGTGCAGTAATACCGTATTTACCCATGCATAGCCCCGTGCACGGGTAAATACGGTAGTTGATGTTCATAATAAATCAGTATGTCATGTACTGAGGTAGGGTACCGTACAATTACTGATGTATGCAACGACAACCTACTATGCGTATGCACATACATGCACACCTTAACGTCGTTTATATTATACTACACTATCTATACCAAGACTACATAAGAAGAGAGACTATGCCAGCTAGTATTGGCTTCGCGTTCCATGCTATGGCCGTTTTAGTCCCGATTGGGGTCCCTATAATAAAGCATGGAAAAGTAAAGATGTTTTTTTCTTTTCGTTTCCTTTTTCGTTTTCTTTTCTTTCTTTCTTTCAGAGACTTTTCTACCTATCGCTATTTTATGTCGATCTACGGGGGCCCCCGCGAGCCCCCGATTGGGACCAAAACGGCTGTATGTAGCATGGAACACTACGCCAATACTAGCTGGCTTAGTCTCTCTTCCCTTATGTAAGTAGTCTTGCCTATACATACATACAGGACCACCCACTCTACCTAGGGAGTACATGTAAGTAGGTAACCAAATGTTACGTATGCGTTACGTTCTGATTTTGTTGATTTACACGCTAACGTATATAGGTAGCAGCATTGCAATAGTGTAGTAGAGCAAAAAGCAAAATGTTATCTGCTTCTACAAAATACATAGTATCGGGACCCCATAATACAGGAGGACTGAGCATCTTTGAACAAAAGTCGTGCGCAGAGCTACGCCCGATAAGGGCCAAAAGCGTCCCCCAACTGGGACCCCCGTTCCCCACCTGGGGGACGTCCCCCAACTTGGGGACGCCGTCCCCCAACTGGAAGACGCTGGAGGCGACACTCAGCCACTTAGTAGGAGGCGCCACAAAAACTCGTAAACTTGATGTTTCAAGGTTTTCATTACACCTGAGGCAGGTCGGTTTTTACCCAGGCAAAAAGGTGCGCGCAGACCTTAGAATACTGGGTAAACACCGACCTGGAGCTCACCTCCCAGGTGCTGTAAACTTGAAACATCAAGTTTACGAGTTTTTGCGGCGCCTCCTACTATGTGGCTGAGTGTCGCCTCCAGTGTCCCCCAGTTGGGGGACGGCGTCCCCGAGTTGGGGGACGTCCCCCAGATGGGGGACGGGGGTCCAAGTTGGGGGACGCTTTTGTCCCTTATCTGGCGTAAGGTAGCTCTGCGCACGACTTTTATTCACAGATTCTCAGTCCTCCTCTATCATGGGGTCCTGATAGTACCTACCCTACAGGTCAAAAGTACAGGTACTTTGCCGCGCGTACGCGCGTGTACATGCGCGTACTTGAACGGCATCAATTAAGAGGGGGATAAAAGTTGCGCGCGAGTGAGCGCGTGCACCATAAATCGGATTAGTCCTTCATCTGAAGCATAAAAACTTTCCGTCCTTACATTGCCCTGACTTGACTTGAACAAACAGCAGATTATGAGAGAAAAGACGCGCGGCGGATTATTATGACCACTTGATCTCCGCTCTCAAGATGCCGTTCAAGTACCCGCGAGTTGCTCGCCGGTTGCATGCGCGTTACTGGCAAGTCCAATAAAACGCGCGCAATCGTACCTGTACTTTTGACCAGTAGGGTACCTAGGTACGTACGTACCTAACTGGCAAAGTTTTCAGTGGCCCCAGTCCAGTCCAGTTTCGAGGACGTCCCTGCTCCATAGCCGAGACACAGCATTCAATTCTATAGGTAGAACCATTGCCGATTGTCCTTGGAATCTGTACACCCGCATTTTCCCATCGTAGTAACATCCGTTATCTATCACCCATCACCAGCACCGTTACGCCTGAAAGCGACCAGAACCACTAATTAATGCCCATATGTCAGCCACAGCCAACTCCCGTATTTCCTCCCGCGTGAACACATCCTTCCCAAATAATCGAACCCTTAAGTATGCAAGCGCTACACACTCCCCCAGAAAGTGGAAAGCAGTCTCATCCTCCTCTCCACACAGGCGACATGTGGCATCTTGCACAACTCCCATCACCAATAGATGCCTATTGAGTGGACAATGCCCCGTTAACAAACTCACAATGAGGCGCAACTTCTGCCTTGCAAACCTCATCAACACCTTTGCTCTGCCTGCGTTCAGGCCACCTAGTAGCTCTTTGGCTTGCCTACACCCATCAATATCTCTCCAGTGGTCAGAGTGTACCTGCCTCTGCCATCTGCTAACCGCCCGTTTAATAACCCGAGGAGCCACACCAACTGCAGGTTCAGGTCCTGTCAGCTGTAGCTGTGCGGCTTCTCGAGCAACCCTATCTGCTTCCTCATTCCCCTGAATACCCGCGTGACCTGGTACCCACACCAGTTCCACCCTTTTCTTACCTGCCAAAGCTTGTAACGCCATCTTACCCTCCGCCACAAGCTTTGATGTCACCTTGCTCTGGGAGAGTGCCAGGATGGCTGCCTGACTGTCCGAACAGATGCTGACAGCCTCCTCCTGATACTCCTCCAGACACATCCGTGCAGCAGCCATATGTATGGCCACCAGCTCCGCCTGTGGTACTGTAGCCAGAGATCCCAGTGGAAGCGCCTCTTCCTCACCCGGACCGACATGCAGACCTGCACCCGCCATCTCTGCAATGCGAGATCCATCCGTGTAGACCACCCGCGATGCTCCATCCAGTACGCCACCCGCCAACCATTCCTGTCTAGGTGGAATGCGCACCTGAAAATCCTTCACAAACCCATACTGAGGTGGCATCTGATCCCCAGGTAACCTGGTTTCATACACACCCTCCCTCATCTTCCTTCGAATCCCACAATGCCCCATATGCAAATCCGTACGTCCCCACCCGCCCACACACTGCAACCTGTAGCAAGCTAACATAGCTTCCTTGGTCACCTGCAGCCATAGGGGGCGCAAATCCAACATAACCTCCAATGCTGCTGTGGGAGTGGTACGCATACAGCCTACAATACCTAAACAGGCCAGACGCTGGACTTTATCCAGTGCTGCCCTGGCAGTAACCAGCTGCGCTCTATGCCACCACACCACAGCAGCATAGCTAACCCTAGGACAAATAACCGCAATGTACATCCATCGCATCACCTTTGGACTCAATCCCCATGTCTTGCCCACCACCCTTCGGCATTGCCAAAAAGCAGCCACTGCCTTTGTGCAGCAGCGCCGCAGATGGGCATCCCAGGTAAGCTTCCGATCCAACACTACACCCAAAAATCTAACCTCAGGCGACAGTCGCAGCTGTTGCCCGTACAGCCGCGGCGGTCGAAACCCCTCAACTCTGTGTCTCCTAGAGAACAGCACCATTTCCGTTTTCTGCGGATTCACAGATAGTCCATTCTCATCACACCATTCCTCCACCTGTCGCAAAGCCCTTTGTACCTGTCCACACACAGTTGACAGGCAAAAACCCGTTACCACAATCGCTACATCATCCGCATATGCCTGAGCATGTATTCCCATGTACTGTACCTGCTCCAGCAGTGAATCTACCACCAGGTTCCACATAAGTGGAGACAGTACGCCCCCTTGTGGACATCCACGCCTCACCCTTCCCGCCAACATGCAGCCACCTAACGAAGCCCTTACCAATTGCCCACCAAGCAGCTGCTGTACCCATCTCACCACCGTATTGCTTACCCGTCTACGCCTGAGTCCAGTAAGTATGGATGCAAAAGGAGCGTTCGAAAACGCTCCCTCTATATCCATAAATACCGCCAGGCTGTAGTGCTTGGCCTCAAAGCCCTGCTCTATCTTTTGAACCAGAACATGCAGAGCTGACTCCGTTGATTTTCCCGCCTGGTAGGCATGCTGTCCTTTATGTAAAGGATACAGCGCAAGTGCCCCCTCCCGTAAGTACACATCCACCAACCTCTCCAGTGACTTCAGCAAGAATGACGTCAAACTGATGGGGCGAAAAGCTTTTGCCACATCATACGCCGGTTTGCCCGGCTTTGGAATGAACACCACCCTTGCTGATCGCCACTGTAGTGGTACATACCCCAGTGCAATACACGCCCTAAACACCCGACACAGTTTCAACACCAAACACGGCAAGCCTTTTTGCAGGAGTGCCGGAAAAATCCCGTCTGGTCCAGCGGCCTTGAATGGGGCAAATTTCCTTATCGCCCATTCTACCCGCTCCTCTGTCACGATTTCACCCGCCCTCCTCCAATCCTCTGCTGATGCCAGCCCCGCTGTGACTGGCACCGGTTCAAACCCATCCTGAATACTACAACCTGGGAAATGTACATCTAAGAGGTGCTCTAAAGCCTCCCTCTCGCTAGATGCATACCTGCCAGTTGGTAGTCTCAGCAAACCCACTTGACACTCCGTCTCCCGGCTGAGCAGCCGCTGCAGTCGGGCCGCATCCACCTCCCGCTCAATCTCCTGACAGTAGTCCCGCCACGATTGCTGCTTCGCCCTTTGAATAGCGCGCTTGTATTCCCGTTGGATGACTGTATACTCCGCCCAGTCCTCCTGTGCCCGCGTATTCCTTGCTCTCCGCAGAAGGTGCCGACTGTGTCGCCGAAGCCGTGTCAGCTCAGGCGTCCACCATGGCGTCCTTCTTCCATCCCGCTGGGGCTTGAGTGGACAAGCCTGCTCAAAAGCACCCATTATCCCATCTTGGAGTGCAGCCACCGCCGTCTCCAGTTGTTCCTGTGTTTTAACCTCTACAAAAGCACACCCATCTACTGAATTTTCCAGTACATCCACATACACATCCCAATCTGTTGACTTTGGATTTCTTCTCCATGGCCGTGGAGTTCGATCCGCCGCCACAGCAAACCTGATCCAGCGGTGATCGGATAGCGACTCCTCCTGTGATACTCGCCATCCCCTTATCTCCGCTGCAAAGCCCATTGAGACCAATGTCAGGTCGATCACCTCCTGTCGCCTTGGTGTTACAAAGGTCGGTTCATTTCCCCGATTTGCTACAACCAAGTCGGTCCCCACTAAATACTCCATCAGGCTCCTCCCTCTGTTATTTACATCAGAGCTGCCCCAGGCTGTGTGATGTGCATTTGCATCACAACCTAGGACCAGAGAGAGCTGTTTACCCACACAATAGCCCACTAGCTCCTCCAACTCCCGCGATGGAGGGCCCACCTCCGCATCATATGGAAGATAGGCAGATGCCATCACCACACTTTGCTCCCTACCACCCCGTACATACTTAACCCATATCGCCACCAGGTCCCGAGTACAAAACTGAGGGAGCTGTAGCGCTTGCACACCCTTTGATACAAAGATCGCCACCCGACAAGGCTGTCCAGCCTCACTTTTACCTTGATAAACCATACCCTGTCCAGCCAATCCCCTTACCTTCCCAAACAGGACATATGGTTCCTGGAGGAGGGCCACCACTTGCTTCCCACCCGTTTGCAGCCGGTTCAGGAGATGACGGGTTAGACCCGTCGCCGCCCTACCATGCTGCAAATTCCCTTGTACCACCTCCACATCCACCCCACCCACATTAGCAGCCGCCATTGTGAGAGAGGGGGTGTGTACATCCGAGTGTTAGATGTCGTCCTCACTTCCTGCCACCATCCCCAAACTTGAGGAAGGTGAACTGGAAGCTCAGACGCATCCCCCGCTGCCTGATCAAGGACAGTGAGTCCTCGTCCACTCCGATCATGAGCTGCGTCCCCTCGATTTGCTTGGGAGGGTTGGCAGCCACACGCTCGGAGAGGTAGATGACCCACTTGTCCGTGCTCAGGCCCCGGTTCTGACGTGGGAGCAGCTCCATCAGGTCCGACACTTCCACCGCCTTGCCGGGGATGAAAGTGTAGACCCTGTGGAGCTTGGGGGGTTCGACCACAGCCAGCCTCAGCTCCGGAGCATCCCGGATGGCGCCCTCCAGCCAGTCCTTCGACTCCGAGTCGTCACAGGCGATCTTGAAAAGGCCGCCGGACAACCCGGAGTTGGAGAAACTCGGATAGACGCCATCTGGGATTTTCTTCAGCAGCTGAAACAGGTCGTCCCGAATCTTGTCCCCCTGCTCCTCTGTCAGATTCCCACCAGTGTGCCCCTCAGGAGCGATGCAGAGCATGAGGGACTGCCGAGCTGCCTCGGCATATCCCCGCCTCTTCTGCTCCTTGAGGGGGACAAAGGGGGCACCCGCCGCTTCCACACCCTCTCCCTCATCCTCAGATGCCCCTGACTCCTGCTGCCTCACGGCTTTGGGGTCGCGGGTCTGCTTGGCACTCGCAGGGGTTTCCCCCTGCTCGCGCTTCCGCTTCTCCGCTCCCCCGCCACCGGGGGTAGCAGAAGCCAGCTGCCCACCCGTTATCCCACCCGCTGTCTGCTGGGAGGAAGCATCGGAGGGCCCAGGACCAGCCTGCCCGCCTCCTTGCCCACTCCCCTCAGACCCACCCGCCTTCTGGTTCAAAGAGAGAGCACGGGAGGGCCCAGACTTGATAGTCTGCCCGCCTCCCTGCTGCCCCTTCTCCCCAGCTTTCCCACCAACACCCTTGGAGGGCCCAGACTTGGTAGTCTGCTCGCCTCCCACCTGGCTCCTCTCCCTCGCCTCCTTCCACTTCCGCACCTCCTTTGGTGGATTGTGCTTCCGCGGTTTCTCTCCTCCAGCACCACCCGTTTTCTTCTCCATCTCCTCTCCTGTCTTCGCCTTCTCCACTGTCAGCTGGTTGACAGTCAAATCCTCCAAGCTCCTCCGCACCTCCTCCTCCACCGCGTCGCCCAGCGACTCCATCTCCTTCGCCCATTCATCTTCATCCATCGTCTCCTCTCTCCTCTCCCTCGCCCCTTCCTGACTCTCCACATTGCTTGCCATTGTTTGCTTTGTTGCTGTAACACCACACACACACACAAACAACACAGCCAGCACAGGGATTCCCCCCATGCTGACTACAAACTGACAAGCATATGGTAGAAGAAAGAGAGTGAAGATAAGAGGAAAGTGTCCTCTGGCGAGCACATTTCTGTGCTTACCCACCACCAACCCAATACATGCACCTCCACCCACTCCCGCGCTAACACCCTCGTGTACATACCTCCCCCCTGTGTACAGGGGCCCAGTATGTACACACTGTGGTATCCTTGTTGGGGCACTGTAGCCCAAGCAGCTGGCAGTGCCAGCACCCAACACACTGCCAGCTGCCTTCCGGGTGATTTTAGAACCGCGACGCCCGGGACTTGCGGCCTTTTTGATTGCGAACCCCATGAAAAAGGTGCGCGTAGCTGGGCGGTCTTAGCCAGACACCTTCCCTCCGCATTATTCTGCAGTGCATTGAAATGAATGGACGCAGCCAGCTAGAGGGAAGGTGCCCGTTGCCACCCCCCGGCCCACGTTGAGAGGCCGCCACACCGCCACCTCCCGCGCCCGAGGTAGCGATGCCGGGGGCCTCACACGGCTGTATGTAGCATGGAACACTACGCCAATACTAGCTGGCTTAGTCTCTCTTCCCTTATGTAGTCTTGCCTATACATACATACAGGACCACCCACTCTACCTAGGGAGTACATGTAAGTAGGTAACCAAATGTTACGTATGCGTTACGTTCTGATTTTGTTGATTTACACACTAACGTATGTAGGTAGCAGCATTGCAATAGTGTAGTAGAGCAAAAAGCAAAATGTTATCTGCTTCTACAAAATACATAGTATCGGGACCCCATAATACAGGAGGACTGAGCATCTTTGAACAAAAGTCGTGCGCAGAGCTATGCCCCGACAAGGTCCCCAACTGGACCCCCGTCCCACCTGGGGGACGTCCCCCAACTTGGACGCTGTCCCCCAACCTGAAGGCGGCCTAGGCGCAACATTAGCCACATGGTAGGAGGCGCCACAAAAACGTAAACTTGATGTTTCAAGGTTACATTACACCTGAGGCAGGTCGGTTTTTACCCAGGCAAAAAGGTGCGCGGAGACCTTAGAATACTGGGTAAACACTGACCTGGAGCTCACCTCCCAGGTGCCGTAAACTTGAAACATCAAGTTTACTAGTTTTTGCGGCGCCTCCTACTATGTGGCTGCGTTGCCTCCAGTGTCCCCCAGTTGGGGGACGGCGTCCCCTGAGTTCGGGATGTCTCATATCGGGGACGGGGGTCCAAGTTGGGGGACGCTTTTGTCCTTATCTGGCGTAAGGTAGCTCTGCACACGACTTTTATTCACAGATTCTCAGTCATCCTCTATCATGGGGTCCTGATAGTACCTACCTAGGTACGTACGTACCTAACTGGCAAAGTTTTCAGTGGCCCCAGTAGACATACATACGCACGTACGTACTGGTATGTATGCTAGTAAGTACGTACATACCTACCTGTACCGTATACGCAACCGTATGTACAGCAGCTGAAGTGAGTGAACGAACAGTACATACTGTACATACCATAGCCTACAAAAAGAAAATACAGTATACTGTACGTACGGACACGTGGTACATGCGGGCTGAAAGCGATCAACCCCTTTAAGTTAGAGTTACATACTAATAGAAGGTAAGTAAGTAGCGTACGTACCTATGAATGTACGTACCGGTACATACAGTATGTACGTACGTACAATAATCTTAGTACACTGTACCGCAGTAAAAGTTGAGATAATTTGATCCTATCGTTCTATTCAAACGATTGACGGACGAGTGTACATAGTCCTATGCGGTAGGTAGGTACTTACCCTATGTTCATAACTACATATACCCTATATACTGTACTTAGGTTAGGTACGTACGTACTTCGTACCACACAATATGGTCCTGTACACGCAAGAACACCACACGTTTGCCTGCTTGCCGGCATTGCAGGGTGAGCGTCGAGCGAGTACCTAATAAAGCAGCTTTCCGGTATTTATTTTATTTATTGATAGGATACTGTACTGTATGCAGGTTAGCTATGTAGGTATGTATACCATACATACATCACAGATAAGATACTAGTTAGTACCGTATTTTCCGGTGTACTACAGTACACTACTACCA
>JASAMW010000805.1:0-14733 GCA_030247985.1 Epsilonema sp. ZAB3_2
ACACTTGGTATAACCCCCCTCGTGTATAACCCCACGAATCTGCGACAAACGATTTTTATCCCCCTGGGGTTATACACGAAGCTTTACAGTACCTACATTACATAAGCTATGCCATTTTTATATATTTTAGTTCCCAAATCCGGGCAGCCCACAGTCGTCTTGTCCAATCATCAACAAGAAGCTATCTCGCTCAATATCACCGAAGATCCTCTAGTACTCGATCGCGACGGCGCCCAAGCCCAAGACCGCAGCAATTACTTTCTACACGCACAGACTTTGCTTCATGGCTCATTCACATTGAACCTACCTTAGCAGGGGAAAATGTGCGCCCGGCGTATCAGTGACATTTGCATTGGCCCGCTACTGTACATACGAGCTCCGAGCGAAATCGGCCGAAGTTAGGAGTGAATAATTCGGTTTGGACCGCAATGAACGTCGGTTGTACACATACTTAGACGTATGTACGTATGTACTGTAGGTACCTACGTCCCCGAAATACGAACTCGGTTGTTCACACGCACGTTTGGAAAAGCGGAGCGATTTCGGTGCGAACTCGGAAATTTAACATGTCGAACTCGAAAAATTGTAGTCAGCGCTCCAAATTCTAACCGAATTATTCGGTGTTCGCGTGTGTAGCGCACCAAAATTGGCACGTGTCGAGCCATCGACACGTCGAGCGCACGTACTGTACGTACGTACAGTAAGTATGTTCTGTATACCCAGCGCATGTCACCGATTAAAATGTGAATGAGCCTTCCCAGCCGCCTCCAATGATAGAAACGACGGAATCAGACCCGACGATCAAGGAATCGAACTCCAAGCCGCCGCCGCTGCCGATATCACCGCTCGCATCCACTCAGCCAGCCGAACTCACAGCTAGCAACTAACCTGCAGCCGCGCATGAATGCCATAGCATAGGTCGCTAGCTGGAAGGTCTTTTGGGTGGTGGTCCATGTTTTTGGGTGATAAAACTTAGCATTTTTATTTTGCATACGGCGGCTATGAGGATGCCTCAAAGTTGGGTCCGAAACCTAAGCGTGAGGCCTTAACCAACCGCCGGTCCGCGGGCCACCCCCCCCCCCCCCCCCCGTGTTGTCTGTAAGTGTAAGTAAACTCAGTAGTCGTGAAATTAAACACCAAATTGATGAGTGTACGGTACTGCCAGCTAACGAGCTATGCCATATGTAGCAATCACCGCTGACTGATCATTGAATTAGTGATGTGAATGCCTCAAAAAGCGATCTCGAATAGATTTATTGAGTTGCAGTGCAGTGCAAGGGGTGTATGTGTGTACTCTTTCTTCTTTCACTCAGTAAAAAACTATACTATACTGGATCTTGATGCGAGAATTATTTTCCCTAGGAGAACAATCTGAAACTCTCTATGTTTTAAACTTATTGTACAGTACACTACACATCAATGTTTCTCTTCGGACTATATAGGTATATTTTCAGACATGGGCATCAATCCATGCTTTTTTTCACATATTCATATTCGCTCCTAAACCTGGGATAGCACTCATCTCCTGGACAGGACATGTAGCGGATTTTCGGGCGTCCTCGCGAGAATCCTGCCGACTGTTCCTCGCTTTTAAAGTGGGGGGTTCTGGAGACAACAGTGGACCCGCAGAAACCCACGGTTTGATAGAAGCGAACTATTTTTCCAGGAGAAACTTTTTGCGATATTTTGATCGTTGTTTCTTGGGACCAACTAGCTGTGTCAGTTTTGGACCAGTTGTAATGAGTGGTCTTGCTGTAGCCAATCTGGAATAATTACATAGTGGTTAATAGTTAGTTTACATAGTTAGTTACATAGTGGTTATCTGGAATAATTACATACTGTAAGTCCCGCATTTTGTGAGAACAAGCAGCTTATAAAAAGGCAACCATTCTAGGTGTGAGTGGAGGAGTCTGAAGGGCTGATATTAATGATTAGCAGCCGTTTGTCCTGAGGGCCAAACAGGAATGAAGCCCTTACAATTAGCAATAGTAGAGGCTGGTGTGCTGTCTTTTGGAAGTAGAGATGCTGTCTGAGCGGCAGATATTAATGATTACCAGCCGTTTGTCCTGAGGGCCAAACAGGAGTGAAGCCCTTACAAGTAGCAGTATGTAAGGGCTGATAAATGGTAGTAGAAGAAAGAGGATGCGTGCGGTATGGAATGGAGAGTTGATTGAAGTTGTATTTTCGGATGGGGAAATTTTCGGACACATGTCTGACCTCAATGTGCATGCACGCACAGCGACATTTACTGTATTACGTATGAATGTACTGTAGACTACGTATGTATGAAAGACGGTAAAATTCGGACGTTAAAATTTTCGGACAGAATTTTTTATCCGAAAATTTCCACCGTCCAAAAATTTCATCATTTACAGTAATAGATCGGGCCCGAGGGTCAAGTAGGGTTTCAGCATGCAGCAGTGAAAAACCTTTGGGTCCCCCAGGCAGATGCGGATGGGTAAAGCAGGTTTGTAAGCAGAGAAAAACGGTGGGCAAAATCGGAAGTATGGTATCAGGGGACACAGCACCATATTGGTCACATATTCACAGTTTCGTTGACATGAATACTTCACGCTAGCAATCTAAACATGAGCCTGTGAACTGCTCTGCAACTGAAGGTTTTGTTGCTTTTGTGCGCGTTTTTTCAGTTTCGTTGACTCTAAGATTTTTAGCAATACGTACTGCACATGGAAATATACTGTACATACAAAAAATTCGTACGGTAAAATTTTCGGACAGAATTTTTTGTTCGAATTTTTCGAAAATTTCCTCCGTCCGAAAATTTCCCCGTTTACAGTAATAGATCGGGCCCGTGGGTCCAGAAAGAAATGAATCTATTGTACAGCTATCAGTACTGTATCTGCTGCAGAACTTCTTTTCAAAATTACCTGCTTTTTCTCTCCTGCCATTTGAAAGAGAAGTTCTTCTTCCACAGCATTCCCGGCATTGTTTTATTGAATCGCTCTTGAACACGCACTCCTTCCAAAAGAGAGTTCTCCTTTTGAATTGCTGTTGAAGATACGATCCTTTCAGAAGAAAATCATTCCCTTTCTCACTGACTATGCACAATTTTTCCCCTGTGATTCTTCAACGCAATAGCGCCGCTGCTCAGCAACAGAGTAAAAGCAGAAAATAACTAGTCTGTGACGTGTCTCAATTTTCGCCGCATTTTTATTTTTCGTATGCAAATTCCACTCTTTAACACACTGTTCTTTTCATGTAAATTATTTTTGGCTCAAATGTCGAGATTTCCTATGCAAATTAATTACTCCCCAAACCACATCTTTTATCTTTTTGCCTTATATGCAAATTATTCCCTCTCAGCTCAACTACTTATCCTGTGTTTTCGTCATTTGCCCAGTTCGTCGCGATGGTGTAGGCGATAGAGCGTTCGTCTTCCAATCCTACGGGATTACCCGGGGTGAGGTTCGAACCTGGGTGCGGACAAATTTTTCCCAAAATGTCAACGAAACAAAAATCTTCTAAATGTCAACGAAACTTTAGGTCTCTAAAACGTCAACGAAACTTCATCATGGGACGTATCGCCGCCACATACGTAGGATCGCCAAATTGAAAATTTGAAATTTGTCCTATACCTACACAGTACGTAACCATATCCTACAGCATAGTACGTAGGGTCCCTATACCCGTATGATTAAGGCAACCTAACGTGGTAGCCCTTACGGCGAGGCCGTAAGGGCAAAAAGAGAGACCAGTAGTAGGGAAGCTTCTTCGTATAGTAGTACCGCTTTATGCTTGGAGAGTACCACTTTAACTTGGCTTAGTACCACTTTGAGATTCGCATCAGCATGAAGAAAATTAATATTCGTAAGCTAGGTACATAGTGCACTATGGGCCATGGGGTAACCCCGGCCTTGTCAAAATCCGCCGGCCACTTACCCAGGGCTGCATATCTCAGCAACCAATAGACCGATTGAGATTCTAAAATATTTCAAACGGTTGCGTTAACTCTCCTCTTTCAAATGAGCTACGTATGTTATGTACGGTAGATGGCCGGGTTTGACCCCATGGCCAGGTGTACCCCACAGTAGCCTAAGGTACATTACAAGGCTAACCCGTGAAGAGAAGCGGGCCCTCAGTGGGCCGAGGACGGCTGCCAAAGTGAATCCGAAGCTTAGGGTATTTTGCGTCACCCATCCGCCTTCCCGCGTTTGCGTGGTTTCTGAACTGAAGCCTGTGGTTTTGGAGAAACTGCACTCCTGTAGGGTGGAGGCAGTGTTCTGGCACGAGGCCACCAGGACCCAATTGTCGCTGGGGTACGGGTCGCAACGCTTGCGAAACCACTTCGAACACGTAGCAACAGCGTAAATTCACGTTGTTCAGAGCTGTGTTGTCGCCCGCTGAAAAAGAGTATGGACCAGTTGCGTTGTTGCGATGAGGTTGGTATTACCTGGTAGGGTACTAGACTAGGGGTAAACCCCGCCATGGGATAGATAATCCGATCCGACTACCTCAGCTTCAGGGCTGCATTTGGCTGGTCCATTTATGGTTTTAGCCAGCTCTGAAATCCGCTGGCCAGCGAGTCATCCCCCTCCCTGTAACCACTCCCTCCATGCCATGTCGCGCGTGTTGTCATGTTAGTAGAAGCCGAAAAACATTATAAAATGTAAAGTTTTGTAAGCGACCAAATTGCTCGATATCGGGTTATAGGGGTTTTATCGGATTACGTTACAGTATACATACGTATGTACAATGTCAGCGAGCCTGTAGTAGTACGTACAGTACGTACAGTATGTACCTGCCAGCTATCGGGCCTAATACTATAGCATAGCAACCAAAGCCACCGCTGACTGATCATTGAACACGTGATGTGAATGCCTCAAAAAAGCGATCTCGAATAAATTTATTGAGTTGCAGTGCAGTTCATGAAAGTGTGGTGTGTGTAGTGTACTCTTTCTTCTTTCGCTCAGTAAAAGGTAAAAGCCTAAAAAGCCTTTGACTCAGTAAGACCAGGAATGTATACACAAGATCTGACGTATTCTGCTTTTTTGCACAGCAGCATGACAATTCTTGACATCAATGTTTTACTTACTAGGACCAAATCTTTCACACCATGCCATGCTTTTGTATACAATACAAAGTACATTCATACGCTTCTAAAACTTTTGATGGGATAGCATTTATCTTTTGGACAGGACCAGTAGCGAACTTTTGGGCGTTTACGCGAGAACATCGAATGCTCTTCGCTTTTAAAGAAGGCGGTTCTGGCGACGACAGTGTTGCCACAGAAGCCCACGGTTTGATAGAAGCGAATGATTTTACCGGGAGGAACGTCTTGCGACACTTTGATCGTTGTTTCTTCGGACCAGCTTTCCACGTTTCTGTTGCGCCAGTTGTAATGAGTGGTCGTGCTGTTACCGATCTGGAAAAGCAAAAGTTTGCCGTCGCAATCTGAGAGGAGTTTTATGTTGGACCAGAAGCTCCTACCTATGTGTGGTGCACTAACAGGCTAACCTTGGCAGAAAAGACTCCCCTTAACGGACCGAGGACGGCTGCCAAACTGAGTCCGAAGCTTCGGGAATACTGCGACACCCATCCGCCTTCCCGAGTTTGCGTGGTCTCCGAACTGAAGCCGGTGGTTTTGGAGTACTTGCATTTCAGTGGGGTTGAACCTCCGTTCTGGCAAGCGGCCACCAGTACCCAGTTGTCGCTGGGAAACGGGTCGCAGCGCTGCGAAACCACTTCGAACACGTTGCAACAGCGCAGATTCACATTGTTCAGAGCGGTGTTGTCACCGCTAACTGAAAGAGAGTATGAACCAGTACATACCCTTTCGAAGTTATGTACAGTATGTACATAGAGTTAAACGGCGTCACGCTACGTCACAATTGCCACCCCCCCCCCCCCCCCCAATTTCTGCGTGACGAACAGCCATAAAAGTGTGGGGAACCCTTACAGTGGCGCGACACGTGCAAAGTACGTAGAATCAGCGCACGCAAACAGACTCGTTGTTCCTTTAACACTTTGTCGCGCAGTGTACCCTACGTACTTCGCGCTTCCACTTGCGTCTGTATGCCGCAGATGGCGTAGCCAACGGGACAGCGCTGCCAGTCTTGCCAGTATCCAAAATACGACCCCGAATTGCCGTACTTGACGACCTGCGCGGCGCCTCGGCACTGCATGTTGAAGTCGTTGGCTGCCGTATCATCGCCAGCGCCTACCGACAGTTCGCTACGCAGGCGAAAACCGGTCCCGATTCCATTCGGACACGAATACCCAGGGGTATGCCTTCGCCCAAATTAGTGGGGCGGAAAATCCTCAGCCTTTTTGGCTGCGATCGAAGGACATTCGATTTTTGTCACATTTTGGCTGCGACCGAAAAAGGACATTCGATTTTTGTCACACTTTGGCTGCGATCGAAGGACATTCGATTTTTGTCACACTTTGGCTGCGATCGAACCTACCCTACCTTGTATACCTACCTTAGGTACCTACGGTACCTACAGTCAAAGTCGACCAATTTGCTCGGGTTATATTCGATATTGCATTTACAGCACACCAAACTTTACAGTACCAAGATTTGATTTTCATTGCTACCAAAATTCGTTGTACAAAATTCTGCCCCCGTGGTTGAGGCGAAATTTGGGGCGGAAAAGCTGGAAAAATCCACATGAACTTTGTACGTAGGCATACCCCTGTGCTCCGTCATCCAATTACCCCAATCCCCGACGGTGCTGGTAATCGACAGCCCCGGAGCGTTGGTGCCCGGCTTTCCGCAAAATAGCTGCAAGCGAGCACTGTTCTTATGGCTGTTAGGCATTTTACATACATAAGGTATGTAGAACAGGGGTAGGTAGGGTACTGTGGGGTAACCCCGGAGGCCCGGACAGGGTGTAAAGTGTAAACCCGGACACCTAATATTTCCTGAACTTGCGCTTCAGTAAAAGAAAGAAAATGGTAGCTCAGCTCGTTTGAAAGAGCAGAGTCTCAAGCAATCGATTGGTAGAATATGTCTCAATCGCTCGTATGGTTGGTGATCCGGGGTTCCCTCGTGTCCGGGTTTACCCCACATTACCCTACATTACAATATGCGTAATAAGGCAATAGGTATGTAGAATCTTCAAAATTCGACCTGCGCAGAGTTGGGGTATTCACAACGTACTAGTGTACGTTACGTATATAGCACAGAATACTAGTACTTTGATGCCGTTTAGTGCAGTGTCGTCATAGTAGGCCTGGTATTCCTGGACCTTCAGCTGGAACGCAAGAACGAACTCGTTATCGGGACACATTTCCCAGAAGCCCCAAGAACCCCAGTCGGTCACGTGAACTGATCGGATCTCGGTCATATTTCTCGCCCCAACTGCCCCCACGGTTAAAGGGCGGATGCGGCAAAGAATTTTTGTCCTAGTGAAAGGTATTGAGCGATTTTTGAAAAAAATTCCTTTGCTGAGCCGAACCTATGCAGTAATATTTATGCTGAATCGATCCTACCCACCTGTCTCGTTGCGATGTTGCCATCTCGCAGAGAAAACTCACTTGCAAAGAGGGCGTTTCGTCGAATATATTGCGCGAAAACGTTGCGAAACACGCTCTGCGAGGACACAAAATCGCAACGAGACAGGTGGGTGGGATCGATTGTAGGTACATACATAGCATGTAAAACTGCATAGGTAGACCGAAACAATTTGAAAAATCGATGCTCGCCTTCACTCGAGGAAATCTTTGCCACCTCCCCCCTTTAAGGCTAGGCAAACGCAGAAAAATGATGCAGCAACGGAACGACGGTCCATTATGGCCACGGCCATTTTCACCGGTGGAAGAATACGTAATTGCGACCAAGTTCGTCTCGGTAGTTGAAGCTGAAGAAGGAATGCCAAGCAGAAGAGCCTGGCCGGGCGTAAAAGGATATCCTTTCCATCCGGTGGAAAAACGACAGGTGGAGAATGTTTGATCTCTTTTAGACGTGTGTTTGATGTCCTGCGGGCATGAATTGTATTGTATTCCGTGCGTAGTGATGCGCAGACCGTTTGGTATACCTACTATAATGTGTACAAGCGAACAGAAGCATTGCGAATACAGTACGTATAATTATCAATTACAGTAAGCGGCTAATTTTAGCTTTGGTGCTGCTGCACCTGTGCAGACTTTTACATTTTTCCATCAGAGGAACACAGCATCTAGGGGTGGCGCTAACAAAATGCACTAACAGTGTTGTTTTATTTCATACGTATTGAGCGAGAGGCTATGCGGACGTACTGTACGTACGTACGGACGTCTTGTGAACGCGGCATCACCGTACCGACTGCACATCTGGACCGTTCAGACAGTGCACAAACGTTCGTACGTAGGTTCTACAGTTTACACACATACCGTAGAGTACAGTATATTATGCATGTATGCAAGTACTACAGCACAGTACACATATGGGATGCATAAAAGCAGAGCGTAAGCCCGGCCATATGGGAAAATCCGGCCACCTGTTTCAGGGCTGCCTCCCAGATAGAAACAACACTAACCGCCCAATCGAGTCCTTGAGCACTCTCCTCTTTCAAATGAAGCTGTCATAATTTGCTAAGTAGACAGCAAGTTCACGAGACCTTTGGTGGCTGGAGATATAAATCCCCAAGAACAGTACTATACAGGCCTACACATAAAATGCAGTCATGAAACGAAACTCGAATATGTACAGGCTGTTTCATTTGTTATGTCACCTCAAAAATGCTAATAACTCCTGTTTTAATGAAGGGATTTCAACCAAAATTTTTTTATTAGAATCCTGAAAATTTAGGAAACAAGCATGCAAAATTTCATGACTGAATCTGAAGTACGAAGGGAATTACAAAGCCTCAAACATTGGGGTCGAAATCGGCAGTGGCGTGAAAAGCGCTCGATTTTCGAAGTCCACGTGGAAAGAGTGAGCTGTTTCGTTCCATTCAAGCATCCATTCGGATCTTCTGCAGCTTACAATGCCTAAGCATTGAAGGAACATTGCCGCCATCTCTATGAACATGCTTGAAAAGAGTATTTTCCACAGTTTTGAAGACGGCTGCGCAAGTGCTGAAGAGCGGAGGCGGGCACTTCGAAAAATAGGACCTGAAAAGGCGTCGCTTGTTTCTTCGTTAATAGTGCATGTACATTGATGAAATTTTGCATGCTTGTTTCCTAAATTTTCAGGATTCTAATAAAAAAATTTTGGTTAAAATCCCTTCATTAAAACAGGAGTTATTAGCATTTTTGAGGTGACATAACAAATGAAACAGCCTGTACTTTAGTTATAGCTTAATTTCGGTCGTAAGCAAAGCTCAACTTTGTCCTGACTGGATTCCTGAGCACTTTCCACCTACCCCCAAGCTGCCAAATCGGTTTCTCGCCTGTCTCGTCCAAGATTTCAACGCCCGATTCGTGATGAGTTTCCCGACCGTTTCCACCCACATCGAACAGGGCGAAGAAGGACGGTCGCTCTAACTGACGTAGAATCCAGTTGGCCATTCGTTGCTCTTGCGCCGAAGGTGAAGTTCTGGATGAAGGCGATGGAAATGCTTGCACTGTTAAAACAATGAAGAACATGTGTCCATTGAAGCCTAAGCCTATGTCCATTGCTAAGCCTAAGCCTAAGCCTATGTCCATTGCTAAGCCTAAGCCTAAGCCTATGTCCATTGCTAAGCCTAAGCCTAAGCCTATGTCCATTGCTAAGCCTAAGCCTATGTCCATTGCTAAGCCTAAGCCTAAGCCTATGTCCATTGCTAAGCCTAAGCCTAAGCCTATGTCCATTGCTAAGCCTAAGCCTAAGCCTATGTCCATTGCTAAGCCTAAGCCTAAGCCTATGTCCATTGCTAAGCCTAAGCCTAAGCCTATGTCCATTGCTAAGCCTAAGCCTAAGCCTATGTCCATTGCTAAGCCTAAGCCTAAGCCTATGTCCATTGCTAAGCCTAAGCCTAAGCCTATGTCCATTGCTAAGCCTAAGCCTAAGCCTATGTCCATTGCTAAGCCTAAGCCTAAGCCTATGTCCATTGCTAAGCCTAAGCCTATGTCCATTGCTAAGCCTAAGCCTATGTCCATTGCTAAGCCTAAGCCTATGTCCATTGCTAAGCCTAAGCCTATGTCCATTGCTAAGCCTAAGCCTAAGCCTATGTTCATTGCTAAGCCTAAGCCTATGTCCATTGCTAAGCCTAAGCCTATGTCCATTGCTAAGCCTAAGCCTATGTCCATTGCTAAGCCTAAGCCTAAGCCTATGTTCATTGCTAAGCCTAAGCCTATGTCCATTGCTAAGCCTAAGCCTAAGCCTATGTTCATTGCTGTCCATTGCTAAGCCTAAGCCTAAGCCTATGTTCATTGCTAAGCCTAAGCCTATGTCCATTGCTAAGCCTAAGCCTAAGCCTATGTTCATTGCTAAGCCTAAGCCTATGTCCATTGCTAAGCCTAAGCCTAAGCCTATGTTCATTGCTGTCCATTGCTAAGCCTAAGCCTAAGCCTATGTTCATTGCTAAGCCTAAGCCTATGTCCATTGCTAAGCCTAAGCCTAAGCCTATGTCCATTGCTAAGCCTAAGCCTATGTCCATTGCTAAGCCTAAGCCTATGTCCATTGCTAAGCCTAAGCCTAAGCTTATGTTCAGTGCTAAGCCTAAGCCTATGTCCATTGCTAAGCCTAAGCCTAAGCCTATGTTCATTGCTAAGCCTAAGCCTATGTCCATTGCTAAGCATAAGCCTAAGCCTATGTTCATTGCTAAGCCTAAGCCTATGTCCATTGCTATGCCTAAGCCTATGTCCATTGCTAAGCCTAAGCCTATGTCCATTGCTAAGCCTAAGCCTATGTTCATTGCTAAGCCTAAGCCTATGTCCATTGCTAAGCCTAAGCATATGTCCATTGCTAAGCCTAAGCCTATGTCCATTTCTAAGCCTAAGCCTAAGCCTATGTTCAGTGCTAAGCCTAAGCCTATGTCCATTGCTAAGCCTAAGCCTAAGCCTATGTTCATTGCTAAGCCTAAGCCTATGTCCATTGCTAAGCCTAAGCCTAAGCCTATGTTCATTGCTAAGCCTAAGCCTATGTCCATTGCTAAGCCTATGTCCATTGCTAAGCCTAAGCCTATGTCCATTGCTAAGCCTAAGCCTAAGCCTATGTTCATTGCTAAGCCTAAGCCTATGTTCACTGCTAAGCCTAAGCCTAAGCCTATGTCCATTGCTAAGCCTAAGCCTATGTCCATTGCTAAGCCTAAGCCTATGTCCATTGCTAAGCCTAAGCCTAAGCCTATGTTCATTGCTAAGCCTAAGCCTATGTCCATTGCTAAGCCTAAGCCTATGTCCATTCCTAAGCCTAAGCCTATGTCCATTCCTAAGCCTAAGCCTATGTTCATTGCTAAGCCTAAGCCTATGTCCATTGCTAAGCCTAAGCCTACCTATGTCCATTGCTAAGCCTAAGCCTATGTCCATTGCTAAGCCTAAGCCTATGTCCATTGCTAAGCCTAAGCCTATGTCCATTGCTAAGCCTAAGCCTAAGCCCATTGCTAAGCCTCAGCCTATGGTAAATCCATTGCTAAGCCCAAGCAGGGTACCAAGCAGGTGTGTAGTTCAATGATTAGGGCGCTCGCCTAGAGTGCGAGAAGTCCAGGGTTTGATTTCATGGCACATCTAGCCAACTTTCTTTCTCGATTTGGTCAGCATTTGCTTACTTACCAGACGGGATAGCTAGGAGAAGGGACAACAGAAAGTAACGTATCATAATTCCAAACACGTCGAAAACCCACCCGACAACAGCCAAAGAGAAACAACAGGTCAACTTGAAAGTCCAACAAAATTGCAACAGTTTACTGTATCGTCAATAAATGTTCTCAGAAGTCATCAGGTGACTCGACATCACGAAACTAGTAAAAAATACACAAACAGTGGCCTTCCAAAGGTCACACACAGCCGATCACATCTTGTTTCTGTATCAAATCACCCATGTGTTTGCCCCAAATGTCACTCGGTGTCAAGTGGTAGTGGCCTGATCACAATCTTGTGCAGTGCGCATGTCACATAAACCTAGTTCTTCATTTTGCTCCGTTGTCCTTTCGTAGTAAGACACTTGCAAATTTCTATCATCTTCTGCGGTGGACGATAAACACTGCAAGCAAAAGGCACATTGCGTTCGTACATTTCTATTGTAAAGTAAAGTTTGTTTACTGTAAGCGAATTTTGGGTACTACGGGGTAAACCCGGCCATGGAAAAATCCGGCCACCCAACTTTCAGGGCTGCATATCTCAGCAACCAATGGACCGATTGTGACAAAAATTCTATCAATCGATTCCTTGAACTCTCCTCTTTCAAATGAGCTGTTTGGTTCATCATTTGTTGAAACAGCAAGTTCAAAGGAGCTTAGGTGGCCGGGTTTACCCCATGGCCGGTTTTCCCCATAGTACCCTACCTGAATGTAGCTATTTCCAGCGGGATCATCCAGTATCATCTGTATCGGAAGTTGGAGGGCCAAAACTTTGTCCAATTTGGCGAAAAGACTTGTTATTTTTTCTTTAATTACCCCATCCGCGCTGTCACCAGTAAACGTCACGGTCGTTTCAGTCAGCTAAAACACCAAACAGTACAATTCACCTAGTAGGGTACCGTGGGGTAAACCCGACCGGATTTATTGATGGGATAAACCCGGCCACCCACGTTACAAAGAACTGCTTTCAGAACTTAGATCAGGCGGCCGGGTTTACCCCATATTACCCTATCCACTTTCTTCCCGTCCGGATTTATCCCCCACTTACCCACACAACAACCCAACCAAACTCTTCCTCTTCCTTCAACGCGACCAGCAAACCTTCGATCGTGCTGAATCGATCGACTATATTCCCGTCCGGAATTATCCCCCGCTACCCCACACAACAACCCAACCCAACCAACCTTTTACCTCTTCCTTTAACGCGACCAGCAAGCCTTCGACCGTGCTGAATCGATCGTTCGTTTATACTCAGGTTTACCCCATAGGTTTACCCCATACTACCCTACCCACTTTCTTCCCGTCCGGATTTATCCCCCGCCTACCCCAAAGAACAACCCAACCAAACTTTTACCTCTTCTTTTAACGCGACCAGCAATCCTTCCACCGTGCTGAACCTATCGTTCATACTGCTCAGTCCGCATTCCAGTTCCAACTCCGGTATGCTCAACCTTCCACTCCCAGTTTTCAGCACATCTCTGCACAGATCTTCGGGCTGAGTCAGACGCAATTCCAACCGTTTCCCTCTCTCTTCCACACCTCCTACCGACTGCACGTCGTTGGTTTTGCGACCGCAGGCGTCACAGCTGGTGGCTAGGATGACGATCTCTTTGAAGTGGGGAATGTCTAAAAAGAAAAGAGAAAAAGAGTGGGAAAATGTCTTTTAACCGATACTGAATGAATATGACTGCCACATCCACTACAGAGTGTCCCGAAATAAACCGGCCACCTTTCCGGGCATGTAACTCTGGAACGACACTTGAGATTTTCATGCGGTTTTTTTTATTTTGTAGATCTTGCTTCAACTGAGATCTGTACAAAATTTCAGCTATTTGGTCCACATACTTCAGAAATTACGACGGTTTGAATCTCGAAGTTCAAAATCGACGTTTTTCTTCAGTATGGAGAAAAATTCGGCCTTAATTTTTTAAGATACCCTGTTCCATGCGTTTGCTATGGTGGAATTGGGGTTACTGCGTGAGATTCACATTTCCTAGCATTTTGGGACTTCTTTTTCATTACGAGACTAATTATGTCTTGGACCCATGCACAATAGACCACTAAATCGGCACTACCAGTTAGAAAAACCCTCGTTTTTGACCGCCGGAGAAAGAAGGTGGTTGAGCACCTTCCACTGGGCTTACGAAGCTAAAATTTTGTACAGATCTCAGTTAAAGCCTTGGCTACAAGATAAAAAAAACCGCATGAAAATCTCAAGTGTCGTTCCAGAGTTACATGCCCGGAAAGGTGGCCGGTTTATTTCGGGACACCCTGTACTTTATGAGAAATTATGAGAACTGAAAAACGGAGTGCCAGTACATAAGGTTCTCATTTATGAGCACTTGTGCGACTCTGTTCTCACAAAACATGTACTCCTAGCGAGGCCTTCCGACGAAAGCCACACCTCCCCCTTCTTGGAGTACTGCACATGTTTTGTGCAGAACAGAGTCGCACAAGTTCTCATAAATGAGAACCTTATGTACTGGGGCGCTCCGTTTCTCAGTTCTCATAAGTTCTCATAAAGTAGTGGATGTGGCAGTCATATTCAGTATCGGTTAACCCCTCCCCTATTTCGATGGTCGCCGCGGCCCAAATGCGATACCGCCGACAAAATTGACAAAGTGTCAAAAACGCCATCTTAGGTTCACTGGCAGCATTTGGGAACATGTGCTAAAGAAAAATGCGACCAAAAAGCGAACGCACGCGGTAGTACAATGCTACACTAATGCAATCGCATTTTGGTCGCGGCGACCATCGCAATAGAGAAGGGGTTAATGAGAAAGAAGAAAGTAAACGTAGGGTATGGTTAGGTAAACCAGGCCGCCTGGTTCGTCCTGTGAAAGCCGTTCCTTCCTTCTAATATTGCGTGGCTGTATTTGGCTTTACTACCACATCATCAGTAACAGTGGCATAGTGAACGCTCCGAATTCGGAGTCCACGTGTGCAGCGTACCAGTGAAACCACCCGTGTTTCTTATCCCATGGTGCCCTACGTACAGTATGTACTGCGTGCGTACTTGTACATGAGTGACAGTGACCAACACAATCCTTCCGGTCATCCAGTTGTGTAGCTC
>JASAMW010000807.1:0-26309 GCA_030247985.1 Epsilonema sp. ZAB3_2
GGGACAAGAATGATCTGTCCCCTTCTTGGCTGTGAAAAAGGGACAAGAATGAACTGTCCCCTTCTTGGCTGTGAAAAAGGGACAAGAATGAACTGTCCCCTTCTTGGCTGTGAAAAAGGGACAAGAATGAACTGTCCCCTTCTTGGCTGTGAAAGAGGGACAAGAATGAAGGATCTGTCCCATTCTTGGCTGTGAAAAGGGACAAGAATGAACTGTCCCCTTCTTGGCTGTGAAAAAGGGACAAGAATAACGATCTGTCCCTTTCTTGGCTGTGAAAAAGGGACAAGAATGATCTGTCCCTTCTTGGCTGTGAAAAAGGGACAAGAATGATCTGTCCCCTTCTTGGCTGTGAAAAAGGGACAAGAATGATCTGTCCCTCTTGGCTGTGAAAAAGGGTCAAGAATGAACTGTCCCCTTCTTGGCTGTGAAAGAGGGACAAGAATGATCTGTCCCCTTCTTGGCTGTGAAAAAGAGGGACAAGAATGATCTGTCCCCTTCTTGGCTGTGAAAAGGGACAAGAATGATCTGTCCCCTTCTTGGCTGTGAAAGAGGGACAAGAATGATCTGTCCCCTTCTTGGCTGTGAAAAAGGGACAAGAATGAACTGTCCCCTTCTTGGCTGTGAAAAAGGGACAAGAATGATCTGTCCCCTTCTTGGCTGTGAAAGAGGGACAAGAATGATCTGTCCCCTTCTTGGCTGTGAAAAAGGGACAAGAATGAACTGTCCCCTTCTTGGCTGTGAAAAAGGGACAAGAATGAACTGTCCCCTTCTTGGCTGTGAAAAAGGGACAAGAATGATCTGTCCCCTTCTTGGCTGTGAAAAAGGGACAAGAATGATCTGTCCCCTTCTTGTCGTTTAAAGAGGGACAAGAATGATCTGTCCCCTTCTTGGCTGTGAAAAAGGGACAAGAATGATCTGTCCCCTTCTTGGCTGTGAAAAAGGGACAAGAATGAACTGTCCCCTTCTTGGCTGTGAAAAAGGGACAAGAATGATCTGTCCCCTTCTTGGCTGTGAAAAAGGGACAAGAATGATCTGTCCCCTTCTTGGCTGTGAAAAAGGGACAAGAATGAACTGTCCCCTTCTTGGCTGTGAAAAAGGGACAAGAATGATCTGTCCCCTTCTTGGCTGTGAAAAAGGGACAAGAATGATCTGTCCCCTTCTTGGCTGTGAAAAGTGGACAAGAATGATCTGTCCCCTACTTGGCTGTGAAAGAGGGACAAGAATGATCTGTCCCCTTCTAGGCTGTGAAATAGGGACAAGAATGATCTGTCCCCTTCTTGGCTGTGAAAAGGGACAAGAATGATCTGTCCCTTCTTGGCTGTGAAAAAGGGACAAGAATGATCTGTCCCCTTCTTGGCTGTGAAAAAGGGACAAGAATGATCTGTCCCCTTCTTGGCTGTGAAAGAGGGACAAGAAAGATCTCTCCCCCTTGGCTGGGAAAAAGGGACAAGAATGATCTGTCCCCTTCTTGGCTGTGAAAGAGGGACAAGAATGATCTGTCCCCTTCTTGGCTGTGAAAAAGGGACAAGAATGATCTGTCCCCTTCTTGGCTGTGAAAGAGGGACAAGAATGATCTGTCCCCTTCTTGGCTGTGAAAAAGGGACAAGAAATGATCTGTCCCCTTCTTGGCTGTGAAAAAGGGACAAGAATGAACTGTCCCCTTCTTGGCTGTGAAAAAGGGACAAGAATGATCTGTCCCCTTCTTGGCTGTGAAAAAGGGACAAGAATGATCTGTCCCCTTCTTGGCTGTGAAAAAGGGACAAGAATGATCTGTCCCCTTCTTGGCTGTGAAAGAGGGACAAGAATGATCTGTCCCCTTCTTGGCTGTGAAAAAGGGACAAGAATGATCTGTCCCCTTCTTGGCTGTGAAAGAGGGACAAGAATGATCTGTCCCCTTCTTGGCTGTGAAAAAGGGACAAGAATGAACTGTCCCCTTCTTGGCTGTGAAAAAGGGACAAGAATGATCTGTCCCCTTCTTGGCTGTGAAAAAGGGACAAGAATGATCTGTGCCCTGCTTGCTCTGAAATAGGGACAAGAATGATCTGTCCCCTTCTTGGCTGTGAAAAAGGGACAAGAATGAACTGTCCCCTTCTTGGCTGTGAAAAAGGGACAAGAATGAACTGTCCCCTTCTTGGCTGTGAAAGAGGGACAAGAATGATCTGTCCCCTTCTTGGCTGTGAAAAAGGGACAAGAATGAACTGTCCCCTTCTTGGCTGTGAAAAAGGGACAAGAATGAACTGTCCCCTTCTTGGTGAAAAAGGGACAAGAATGAACTGTCCCCTCTTGGCTGTGAAAAGGGACAAGAATGATCTGTCCCCTTCTTGGCTGTGAAAAGGGGACAAGAATGAACTGTCCCCTTCTTGGCTGTGAAAAGGGACAAGAATGAACTGTCCCCTTCATGGCTGTGAAAACGGGACAAGAATGATCTGTCCCCTTCTTGGCTGTGAAATAGGGACAAGAATGATCTGTCCCCTTCTTGGCTGTGGAAAGAGGGACAAGAATGATCTGTCCCCTTCTTGGCTGTGAAAAAAGGGACAAGAATGATCTGTCCCCTTCTTGGCTGTGAAAAAGGGACAAGAATGATCTGTCCCCTTCTTGGCTGTGAAAAAGGGACAAGAATGATCTGTCCCCTTCTTGGCTGTGAAAAAGGGACAAGAATGATCTGTCCCCTTCTTGGCAGTGAAAGAGGGACAAGAATGATCTGTCCCCTTCTTGGCTGTGAAAAAGGGGACAAGAATGAACTGTCCCCTTCTTGGCTGTGAAAAAGGGACAAGAATGATCTGTCCCCTTCTTGGCTGTGAAAAAGGGACAAGAATGATCTGTCCCCTTCTTGGCTGTGAAAAAGGGACAAGAATGATCTGTCCCCTTCTTGGCTGAGAAAGGGACAAGAATGATCTGTCCCCTTCTTGGCTGTGAAAAAGGGACAAGAATGATCTGTCCCCTTCTTGGCTGTGAAAGGGGACAAGAATGATCTGTCCCCTTCTTGGCTGTGAAAAAGGGACAAGGATGAACTGTCCCTTCTTGGCTGTGAAAAAGGGACAAGAATGATCTGTCCCCTTCTTGGCTGTGAAAAAGGGACAAGAATGATCTGTCCCCTTCTTGGCTGTGAAAAAGGGACAAGAATGATCTGTCCCCTTCTTGGCTGTGAAAAAGGGACAAGAATGATCTGTCCCCTTCTTGGCTGTGAAAAAGGGACAAGAATGAACTGTCCTCTTGTCCCTTTTTCACAGCCAAGAAGGGGACAGATCATTCTTGTCCCTTTTTCACAGCCAAGAAGGGGACAGATCATTCTTGTCCCTTTTTCACAGCCAAGAAGGGGACAGATCATTCTTGTCCCTATTTCACAGCCAAAAATGGGACAGATTCATTCTTGTCCCTTTTTCACAGCCAAGAAGGGGACAGTTCATTCTTGTTCCTTTTCCTTTCACAGCCAAGAAGGGGACAGATCATTCTTGTCCCTTTTTCACAGCCAAGAAGGGGACAGATCATTCTTGTCCCTTTTTCACAGCCAAGAAGGGGACAGATCATTCTTGTCCCTCTTTCACAGCCAAGAAGGGGACAGATCATTCTTGTCCCTTTTTCACAGCCAAGAAGGGGACAGTTCATTCTTGTCCCTCTTTCACAGCCAAGAAGGGGACAGTTCATTCTTGTCCCTTTTTCACAGCCAAGAAGGGGACAGTTCATTCTTGTCCCTCTTTCACAGCCAAGAAGGGGACAGATCATTCTTGTCCCTTTTTCACAGCCAAGAAGGGGACAGTTCATTCTTGTCCCTTTTTCACAGCCAAGAAGGGGACAGTTCATTCTTGTCCCTTTTTCACAGCCAAGAAGGGGACAGATCATTCTTGTCCCTTTTTCACAGCCAAGAAGGGGACAGATCATTCTTGTCCCTCTTTCACAGCCAAGAAGGGGACAGATCATTCTTGTCCCTTTTTCACAGCCAAGAAGGGGACAGATCATTCTTGTCCCTTTTTCACAGCCAAGAAGGGGACAGTTCATTCTTGTCCCTTTTTCACAGCCAAGAAGGGGACAGATCATTCTTGTCCCTTTTTCACAGCCAAGAAGGGGACAGTTCATTCTTGTCCCTTTTTCACAGCCAAGAAGGGGACAGATCATTCTTGTCCCTCTTTCACAGCCAAGAAGGGGACAGATCATTCTTGTCCCTTTTTCACAGCCAAGAAGGGGACAGATCATTCTTGTCCCTCTTTCACAGCCAAGAAGGGGACAGTTCATTCTTGTCCCTTTTTCACAGCCAAGAAGGGGACAGATCATTCTTGTCCCTTTTTCACAGCCAAGAAGGGGACAGATCATTCTTCTCCCTCTTACCCACCCAAGAAGGGGACAGATCATTCTTGTCCCTTTTTCACCGCCAAGAAGGGGACAGATCATTCTTGTCCCTTTTTCACAGCCAAGAAGGGGACAGTTCATTCTTGTCCCTTTTCACAGCCAAGAAGGGGACAGTTCATTCTTGTCCCCTTTTCACAGCCAAGAAGGGGACAGATCATTCTTGTCCCTTTTCACAGCCCATAAGGGGACAGATCATCTCTTGTCCCTCTTTCACAGCCAAGAAGCGGACAGTTCATTCTTGTCCCTCTTTCACAGCCAAGAAGGGGACAGTTCATTCTTGTCCCTTTTTCACAGCCAAGAAGGGGACAGTTCATTCTTGTCCCTTTTCACAGCCAAGAAGGGGACAGATCATTCTTGTCCCTATTTCACAACCAAGAAGGGGACAGTTCATTCTTGTCCCTTTTTCACAGCCAAGAAGGGGACAGATCATTCTTGTCCCCTTTTTCACAGCCAAGAAGGGGACAGATCATTCTTGTCCCTCTTTCACCGCCAAGAAGGGGACAGATCATTCTTGTCCCTTTTTCACAGCCAAGAAGGGGACAGTTCATTCTTGTCACTTTTTAACAGCCAAGAAGGGGACTGATCATTCTTTTCCCTCTTTCACAGCCAAGAAGGGGACAGATCATTCTTGTCCCTTTTTCACAGCCAAGAAGGGGACAGATCATTCTTGTCCCTTTCACAGCCAAGAAGGGGACAGATCTGTCCCCTTCTTGGCGGTGAAAGAGGGACAAGAATGATCTGTCCCTTCTTGGCTGTGAGAGGGGACAAGAATGATCTGTCCCCTTCTTGGCTGTGAAAAAGGGACAAGAATGATCTGTCCCCTTCTTGGCTGTGAAAGAGGGACAAGAACGATCTGTCCCCTTCTTGGAAGATAAAAAGGGACAAGAATGAACTGTCCCCTTCTTGGCTGTGAAAGAGGGACAAGAATGATCTGTCCCCTTCTTGGCTGTGAAAGAGGGACAAGAATGATCTGTCCCCTTCTTGGCTGTGAAAAAGGGACAAGAATGAACTGTCCACTTCTTGGCTGTGAAAAAGGGACAAGAATGAACTGTCCCCTTCTTGGCTGTGAAAGAGGGACAAGAATGATCTGTCCCCTTCTTGGCTGTGAAAGAGGGACAAGAATGAACTGTCCCCTTCTTGGCGGTGAAAGAGGGACAAGAATGATCTGTCCCCTTCTTGGCTGTGAAAAAGGGACAAGAATGAACTGTCCCCTTCTTGGCTGTGAAAGAGGGACAAGAATGATCTGTCCCCTTCTTGGCTGTGAAAGAGGGACAAGAATGATCTGTCCCCTTCTTGGCGGTGAAAGAGGGACAAGAATGATCTGTCCCCTTCTTGGCTGTGAAAAAGGGACAAGAATGAACTGTCCCCTTCTTGGCTGTGAAAAAGGGACAAGAATGATCTGTCCCCTTCTTGGCGGTGAAAGAGGGACAAGAATGAACTGTCCCCTTCTTGGCTGTGAAAAAGGGACAAGAATGAACTGTCCCCTTCTTGGCTGTGAAAAAGGGACAAGAATGAACTGTCCCCTTCTTGGCTGTGAAAGAGGGACAAGAATGAACTGTCCCCTTCTTGGCTGTGAAAAAGGGACAAGAATGAACTGTCCCCTTCTTGGCTGTGAAAAAGGGACAAGAATGAACTGACCCCTTCTTGGCTGTGAAAAAGGGACAAGAATGATCTGTCCCCTTCTTGGCTGTGAAGGAGGGACAAGAATGATCTGTTCCCTTCTTGGCTGTGAAAAAGGGACAAAAATGATCTGTCCCCTTCTTGGCTGTGAAAAGGGACAAGAATGATCTGTCCCCTTCTTGGTGGTGAAAGAGGGACAAGAATGAACTGTCCCCTTCTTGGCGGTGAAAGAGGGACAAGAATGATCTGTCCCCAAGAATGAACTGTCCCCTTCTTGGCTGTGAAAGAGGGACAAGAATGATCTGTCCCCTTCTTGGCTGTGAAAGAGGGACAAGAATGATCTGTCCCCTTCTTGCCTGTGAAAAAGGGACAAGAATGAACTGTCCCCTTCTTGGCTGTGAAAAAGGGACAAGAATGATCTGTCCCCTTCTTGGCTGTGAAAGAGGGACAAGAATGATCTGTCCCCTTCTTGGCTGTGAAAAAGGGACAAGAATGAACTGTCCCCTTCTTGGCTGTGAAAAAGGGACAAGAATGATCTGTCCCCTTCTTGCCAATGAAAGAGGGACAAGAATGAACTGTCCCCTTCTTGGCGGTGAAAGAGGGACAAGAATGAACTGTCCCCTTCTTGGAGGTGAAAGAGGGACAAGAATGAACTGTCCCCTTCTTGGCAGCGGCGACAGTTCATTCTTGTCCCTCTTTCACCGCCAAGAAGGGGACAGTTCATTCTTGTCCCTCTTTCAATGGACATAGGCTTAGGCTTAGCTATGGACATGGCTTAGGCTTAGGCTTAGCTATGGGCATGGGCTGGCTTAGGCTTAGCTATGGACACAGGCTTAGGCTTAGGCTTCGTTCAAAAACGTAAGCCCTGCGACGGGACTCTGCTCACGGTAATATAAATCTCGTCACGTTGGTTTTTATATTAACGTCACGATACTTCGTTGGGTGGGAAGGAAGAAGAGAGCAAACAAAAGAAGCGGTAACATGAGAAAGAGTGAGCGTACTGAGTGACCAGCAGGGGCTCTCTTTCCAAGCACACTTTATTGCTCAGTCGAGGAAGTCAGCTTATCTTTTGCACCTTGGAAAACATTTATGTACATACATATGCCTTCCCTCTCTCTCTTCTCTCTCCCCTCGTTGGGTGTGGTGTGGGCGCAGTCAGATTAACGGGTTAAGTTGTGAGGATGGACAAGGGACGAGTGAGCAGAGCAGGAGAGCGAGAAGGACAAGCAGTGCGGATTCATTTATCACACAAACTTTGCCTACGCACATACTGTGTACCTACCATATGTGCGTATTTAGTCAGTGCTATTACTTCCGTATTACAAGCAATCAAATGATCAATATTGTTGCGCATTTTTCCTACAGCAGTTTGCTACAGTATTTTCTGGGCTTGGATCCGGCTCCGGCTCCGGCCGGGGCAATTTTTCAGATCTGGCTCTCCGGCACTTTGAAAAATGTCGCCCTGTTACATCTCTACCAGCATCCATACCCATTGTGTGTGTCGATATGTCTTACTCATATTGAATGCAGCGGCAACGACAAAGTCTCCGTTCTTGCTGGAGCGGAAGATGAATATTGGGCACGTTCCATTCTCGTGTAGGATTAGAACTTTTAGGGGCCTTGAATTTGTGAGTCTGGCACCCCTGAAATTGTACAACTCCAGAGAACAGAGGTGATCTCTAATTTTTTCCAATTTGTACAGTACGTAGGGGCGTAATCAGGGTATGTAAGTACACAGTAAATGAATCAGTAGTGCGCTACACACGGAGCGAGTAAACTCACGGGGAATTCCCCGTACGTATGCGATGAAGCATAGGGAGGCCAGTAAATTCACCGTGAGTTTGAAACTCACCGTCGTGTGAACATGTGAGAAAAATTTTTTGCTTATGGGAGCAAGTGAGAATGCTCTACACGAAAAATGAAACTCGAAGTTCAAACTCACCGTCGAATTCACCGTGAGTTTACTCACCACGTGTGTAGCCCACTAGTGCCTATTTTTGCTACAATGCATACAATCGTGGCGAATTTTTTTCGAATGGGCAAGTTGGGTGGGAGGAATGTATACAACAAACAAAATTTCTGATCTGAAGAGGTAAGGGACTTGGTGCGCCGGCACCTTTAAAATCTCTTAATTATTATTTTAGTATCATCACAATTAGAGATGCGACGATATATCGGTATCGGTATCGAAAATCGATAGTATCGAGCATTTTTTGAACTATCGGTATCGATATCGGTATCGAAAATTGCTTTCCTTGTACTATCGGTATCGGTATCGTATCGAATTTTCTTCTTACTCCTACTATCGATATCGGTATCGGTATCGAATAATCATGTAAAAAATATCGATTTTCGATAGCAATTTTTTCTACATAAATTTGGCCATGCGCGAGGCAAGGGCACGTCGATTTCGGCGCAAAAGTTTGTGGTGTAGTGGCATAAATTAGTTTTTGCAGTAACTGCAGTCATATCCATGACTTACAGAAGTATGCAAAGGCAACTGGTGCTAGATATGTAGTAGGTGTCATGTTGTAGGGTACTATGGGGTAAACCTGGCCATGGGAAAATCAAAATATCAATCGATTTCCTCAACTATCCTATATACCTACATATCAAATGAGCTATTTGGCTATTCATTTGCTGAAACAGCAAGTGCAAAGAAGATTAGGTGGTTGGGTCTGCCACATGGCCAGGCTTACCCCACAGTACCCTACGTTTCATTTCATTCATAACATACATTAGTGCCTTACCATACTAGGTATTTATTTACTAAAATGGACATTGCTCTTCAATTATTTATTTATTATGTCAGTACAGTCATACCCAAAAGTGTATTCCTGCTCCTACCAAGTAAATAAATGCCCATTGCTTTTCAAAACACAGTGTTACAAAACTATCGGTATCGCTATCGAAAATCGATAATTTTTTGCCCACACTATCGGTATCGGTATCGGTATCGATTTGGAAAAACTTAAAACTATCGGTATCGGTATCGGTATCGAATTGGCTTGGTGAAAAACTATCGATATCGGTATCGGTATCGATTTCTGCAAAAATTCACTATCGTCGCATCTCTAATCACAATACATCGTACATGGCTGGCATAGGAATAGCTTCGCATTTACCGTAAGTAGGCCTACATGGTACATTACGCCACATTCCCAAATCACAAACATGTACAACGAACAAATCTTCCCAACAGCAAAATTTTCCAAAAATGCATAGGGCCTAGGCCTACTAGCTACAAAGAAAAAGTACATAAACAGTAACATCCCCTGTTACTTGTTCTCTCTTCTTGCATTTCAAAGCAACTCAAATCCATGTGCTTGTGCCATCTGTTCCAGTCTCTGTTGTTCAATATGATCGCGTTGAAATCTGGATGAATAAGCTTGATTCGCAATTCCACCACCAGAGGCGCTGGCGTCGCTTTTCGAGTGCAAACAGGAACGAGTTTGAATGATGGAGAAGATAGGGTATCGATTGGAAGAGGAAGAAGCGATGTCGCTGTCGAGAATTGCGTAGTCCGAAAATTCGATCACCTACAATTACAACAGTCCGCATTATGGGACTTGAGCAGAGGCTTTACTAAAATGGACATGGGCTAACGCATAGGCAAATATATATATATTTTTGGCATAGACTTAGCGAATGCACTGAGGCATAGGCCTAAAGTGCGACCACCACCATCGTACTCCATTCAAATTTTTTCAAAGGAACTAAGCGACGTAGAGCACAAGCACAGCGGTCAAAAATTCCACGGCTAACTTTTGCTCGCATTGCCAATAAAAAAACCGCTTGCGTCTAGCTGCTCTCAGCGGTGAGATATCGCCGATTTCCTTATGTACTGAAATCGCGTCGACATTTGGCAGACGCTAAACCACGCAAACCACGACACCCCCACGACCCTGTACGCCCGATGCCCATTTCTATCGTTTTCATCACGTATGCATAGTATTTCTACCACTTTTGATTTTTCTGGCGTTTGCGAGGTTTAGAATTGCCCATTGGTCTACGCCCAATTTGGCGATTTTAGTACTGAAGGAATTTGGCGATATCTCGCAACTGAGAGCAGCTAGACGCAAGCGGTTTTTTATTGGCAATGCGAGCAAAAGTTAGCCGTGGAATTTTTGACCGCTGTGCTCTATTTCGCTTAGTTCCTGAGAAAACTTTGAATGGAGTACGATGGTGCTGGTCGCTGTGGCGTTGATATCCGCCACATACACACCGTACAGTATACAAATGGTTAGGATACGTAGATAATGCCGATCCCTTATGGTAACGTAGAGTTTGTTGCCTGTGGTGCGATTATTGAACAAAGGTATCTTACCACCAAACCTTTTACCAAGCCCAAAAGACACCAAAACCAACCTTCTTCAAGCCTCCAACACAACAACTTGCTCGATATCTATTTTACACCGGAAGCCCATTCTCCTTCGAATACCGTATACCACTGACATACGTAAATAAACGTCGACACAAATAGCGCTCATTTGAAATACTTCATCACAGTCGCACTTTAGTTTATGGACTTAGGCTGAGGCTTACAAAAGTTTAAGGACTTGGGCTTAGGATATGAACGTGGTTTTAGGCCTAGCTTATGGACTTTTGCTATTGGAAGCCGTAAGGTACTTACAGGTGACAAATCTTGCAAGAGCTGACGAAATTCCTCCTTCGTTCGACAGTAGAAGCCCAAAGCGCAACTTGGGTCCATGTCATCTACATCCAGCTTGCGAGGCCAGCGGCAATGGTAAGACTATAATAAAAGCAAATAAACAAATGAGTAGGTTGTACTACAATAAGCAAATAAACACATAAGTAGGTTGTAGGGTAATGCGGGCTAGTTCAGGCCACTTACTTTAACTCCTCCCGGATTTCAAAGTCTCCGACGCCAACTGGTTGTGTAACCGTTGACACCATCGACATATGGATGAGTTGTGCAACCGTTGACAACCAACATATGGAGGAGTTGTGCAGCCGTTGACAACCATTGCCATGGTTACGCACTTTTCATATGTTGGTTGTCAACTGTTGCACAACTGCTATATGTTGGTTGTCAACGGTTGCACAACTCCTCCATATGTCGGTGGTCAACGGTTGCACAACCAGTTTGGCGTCGGAGACTTTGGAAGTTCGGGAGGAGTTAAACATCCTCCGTTGAGCAGAGGCAGGCGGGTGACAGGCGAACACGCCAACTCCGAATTCGGAGCGCTGACTATGCTTCAACATGTAAAATCTACACGTTCGCACCGAATTCGCTCCGTTGTTCCAAGCGTGCGTGTGAACAGCCGAGCTTAAATTTCGGGGACGTGTGAACAACCGACTACCGTCTCGGTCCAAACCGAAATCACACCGAACTCGCTCGGAACTCGTGTGTAGCGGGCCACTCTTTGCCATACAAATGCCATAGTGTAAAACGAACGTACATACGTACCTGCACGTGTACCTCCTACCCACGTAGATGCTCACCTTGATGGAGAAGTCCTCCTTGCTCATATCCACGTATTCTTGACAGAAATGCGGGTCCAAGTAGATCCAGTAATGACTGTGCCAACCCACCAAGTACATGGAATGTTTGGGTCGGCCACCCAGTAAGCCCAAACAGCCGCGCAAACCCAGGGCGAGACGCAGATGGGAAACGTACAGACTGTTCAACTGCTCCGTGCCCAAACGCAGAGGTACAATGAGGATGAGACTTTTCGTCCACTCTGTACGCAGAAAAGGAGCACGCATATACACAGTATCAGATCAGCATGCCCACAGTGAGCTAGCTACGTGCACTTATGTACTGTATGTCTGCATGCAAAAGGCCTTATTGCATTTTGGAAGGTCCATCGCTCATACCTGCTTCCTCTGACGAGCTCCTCTTCGTCTCCTGTCTGCCCTGTTCTGCTCCACTGCCCAAAAGCGTCATCTTCTCCACTTTTGCCCTCGCCGCCTCCTCATTATTGTTCTCCATTCCCCCCACAGACGCGCTTGAACACAAGTCCTGTACCTCCTGTACGCAGACGGTGTTATCCCGGGCCACGTACAGTCTCAGCTGCTGCAAAATGGGCTCGGTTTGCGCAGAGGCTGAGTGCAGTGCCGTGCGTAGGAGGCTGGCTGTGGTGGCTGGTCCGTACCAGTCGCCGGCGCACGTCCCCGTGCCCGCTCCTTCGATAAGCGAGTGCAGGGAGAGGGGAGCTGAGGAGGAGTCGCAGAAGTAGCGGATGATCTGGCGATGCGCGCGAATCGTGTCGTAGGTCTGCGGCTGAAAGACGGTCCAATCTGAAAAGCAGAACAAAGCACGAATGAGTCACCTGGACTATTCGACGGAAGTCGTCAAACTTTGCAAAGCCACTATAAACTAAGTTGTGACGTGCCGCGTTCCGTATGACGATAGCCGGGCCCTGAAAAGGGGGGAAATAGGACCGAACGGGAATCGAACCCGTTACCCTCGGACACAGCTGCGGACTTAGGCAACCCCACCAGGGACCGGTCCAGGGACTTTTGGCTAAACTCGCCTTAAATACATACCTAGAGCTAGAACTGGTTTACGTACACTACTGCTGGCCTCGGACGCTATTGCCATACGTACGCAGTACGTAACAAAGTACAGTGGGATCAGCTAAATCCCACTGGAGATGGAAGGTGATGGATTTTCGGAAAAAATTTTGCACCAACAAATAGTTCCAACAGGGCTCCTTCTGACTGCCTACTTTGTTTGCCTCCACCTGGTCTATTCGTCGGAAGTCGTCAAACTTTGCAAAGCCACTATACTAAGTACAGTGGGATCAGCTAAATCCCACTGGAGATGGAAGGTGATGGATTTTCGGAAAAATTTTTACACGAACAAATAGTTCCAACAGGGCTCCTTCTGAATGCCTACTTTGTTTGCCTCCACCTGGTCTATTCGTCGGAAGTCGTCAAAAAAGCCACTATACTATGTACAGTGGGATCAGCTAAATCCCACTGGAGATGGAAGGTGATGGATTTTCGGAAAAATTTTTACACGAACAATAGTTCCAACAGGGCTCCTTCTGAATGCCTACTTTGTTTGCCTTCACCTGGTCCATTCGTCGGAAGTCGTCAAAAAAGCCACTATACTATGTACAGTGGGATCAGCTAAATCCCAGTGGAGATGGAAGGTGATGGATTTTCGGAAAAATTTTTGCACCAACAAATAGTTCCAACAGGGCTCCTTCTGAATGCCTACTTTGTTTGCCTTCACCTGGTCCATTCGTCGGAAGTCGTCAAACTTTGCAAAGCCACAATACTATGTACTGTAAGCTCAACTAAATCCCAGTGGAGATGGAAAGTATTGGATTTTCGGAAAAATTTTTGCACCAACAATTAGTTCCAACAGGGCTCCTTCTGAATGCCTACTTGTTTGCCTTCACCTGGCCTATTCGTCGGAAGTCGTCAAACTTTGCAAAGCCACTATGTACAGTGGGATCAGCTAAATCCTACTGGAGATGGAAGGTGATGGATTTTCGGAAAAATTTTTACACGAACAATTAGTTCCAACAGGGCTCCTTCTGAATGCCTACTTTGTTTGCCTTCACCTGGTCTATTCGTCGGAAGTCGTCAAACTTTGCAAAGCCACTATACTAAGTACAGTGGGATCAGCTAAATCCCACTGGAGATGGAAGGTGATGAATTTTCGGAAAAATTTTTGCACCAACAAATAGTTCCAACAGGGGTCCTTCTGAATGCCTACTTTGTTTGCCTTCACCTGGCCTATTCGTCGGAAGTCGTCAAACTTTGCAAAGCCACTAAGTACTGTAAGCTCAACTAAATCCCAGTGGAGATGGAAGGTGATGGATTTTCGGAAAAATTTTTGCACCAACAATTAGTTCCAACAGGGCTCCTTCTGAATGCCTACTTTGTTTGCCTTCACCTGGTCCATTCGTCGGAAGTCGTCAAAAAAGCCACTATACTATATACAGTGGGATCAGCTAAATCCCACTGGAGATGGAAGGTGATGGATTTTCGGAAAAATTTTTGCACCAACAAATAGTTCCAACAGGGCTCCTTCTGAATGCCTACTTTGTTTGCCTTCACCTGGCCTATTCGTCGGAAGTCGTCAAACTTTGCAAAGCCACTATACTAAGTACTGTAAGCTCAACTAAATCCCACTGGAGATGGAAGGTAATGGATTTTCGGAAAAATTTTTGCACCAACAAATAGTTCCAACAGGGCTCCTTCTGCTGCCCCCCAACCCCCCAATGCCTACTTTGTTTGCCTTCACCTGGTCCATTCGTCGGAAGTCGTCAAACTTTGCAAAGCCACTATACTATTACAGTGGTAAGCTCAACTAAATCCCACTGGAGATGGAAGGTGATGGATTTTCGGAAAAATTTTTGCACCAACAAATAGTTCCAACAGGGCTCCTTCTGAATACCTACTTTGTTTGCCTTCACATGGCCTATTCGTCGGAAGTCGTCAAACTTTGCAAAGCCACTATACTATGTACTGTACCAACACCACGGCCCCACAAGTGGGATCAGCTAAATCCCACTGGAGATGGAAGGTTATGGATTTTCGGAAAAATTTTTGCACCAACAATTAGTTCCAACAGGGCTCCTTCTGAATGCCTACTTTGTTTGCCTTCACATGGCCTATTCGTCGGAAGTCGTCAAACTTTGCAAAGCCACTATACTAAGTACTGTAAGCTCAACTAAATCCCACTGGAGATGGAAGGTAATCGATTTTCGGAAAAATTTTTGCACCAACAAATAGTTCCAACAGGGCTCCTTCTGAATGCCTACTTTGTTTGCCTTCACATGGCCTATTCGTCGGAAGTCGTCAAACTTTGCAAAGCCACTATACTAAGTACTGTAAGCTCAACTAAATCCCACTGGAGATGGAAGGTGATGGATTTTCGGAAAAATTTTTACACCAACAACTAGTTCCAACAGGGCTCCTTCTGAATACCTACTTTGTTTGCCTTCACCTGGTCTATTCGTCGGAAGTCGTCAAACTTTGCAAAGCCATTATACTATGTACAATGGGATCAGCTAAATCCCACTGGAGATGGAAGATGATGGATTTTCGGAAAAATTTTTGCACCAACAATTAGTTCCAACAGGGCTCCTTCTGAATGCCTACTTTGTTTGCCTTCACATGGCCTATTCGTCGGAAGTCGTCAAACTTTGCAAAGCCACTATACTAAGTACTGTAAGCTCAACTAAATCCCACTGGAGATGGAAGGTGATGGATTTTCGGAAAAATTTTTACACGAACAAATAGTTCCAACAGGGCTCCTTCTGAATGCCTACTTTGTTTGCCTCCACCTGGTCTATTCGTCTGAAGTCGTCAAACTTTGCAAAGCCACTATACTAAGTAGGTAAGTACTGTAAGCTCAACTAAATCCCACTGGAGATGGAAGATGATGGATTTTCGGAAAAATTTTTGCACCAACAAATAGTTCCAACAGGGCTCCTTCTGAATGCCTACTTTGTTTGCCTTCACCTGGCCTATTCGTCGGAAGTCGTCGAAGTTTGCATAACCACTACGCTAAGTGGTGATGGATTAAATCCCACTAAATCCCCTACAAGACTCATTCTGAATGCCCACTTTGTTCCCTAATCGTAGCAAGGTGGTATTCTGCTAAACCTGCAAAGTAAGTGGGATCCGCAAGTTGAATTTCTGTTGCGTGGTGGCAAGCCCTCTTATCTTTGTGCAAGTTTCCCAAAACGTTCCAAAAGGGTCGATTAGCGGCCAGGCCACGCTACATTTAAACTCAAATCGCGAATACATAGATCTTCAATCAATACTGTAAAGCTTCGTGCATAATCCACTTCAAATCTGTGACTAAAGTTTCGTTCTTATGGGCCCCGGGGGTTACACACGAAGCTTTGCAGTGCATGAATGCGATTGATCGATCTGCTCGCATTACGTACACTCACCGTTTCGTATGCTGCCGATTCGTACCCGCACGTTTCGTACACTTACACTTTCGTACCCATGTCATTGCGTACACTGCTTTTGTCGTACACTTGTTGATCGGTACACTTTCATTTCGTACATTTGACACCCCCGATTCGTACACTTTTTTGTTCGTACACTTAGAGATACGTACACACACAAATTTGCACAGCTACTGTACCTACAGGTCATTCCAATCATACATGCTTGTCGAAATCAACATTAGCCACGCAAGTGAAACTACTAAACTGTCATTCTGCTCATAACGAAAAGCCTAGTGGATTGGATAGGTCGAGAAGGAAAATTTTCCCCAAAATTTTCCCCCAGATTGCCTCAGCCTAAGGTGAAGCCTAATCCTCAGCCAAAGCCTCAGCCTAAGCCTAACCCTAAGCCTAAGCCTAAACCTAGGCCTCAACATAAGCCTGACTTGGCCCATTGGCACATCCACTTGATCAGTTGACGCCAATCCCTGCTGAGCGCTTGACTTTTGACACATGATTTATTGGCGAACCTACCTACCTGACCTCTTTGACATACCCTACCGTAGTTTTTCAGGGTTGACCTCTTGAGTCTTGACCAACTTGATCTCTTGACCAACTACCGATGAAAATTCATTCTTCAAGGACCGAAGAATAATGTGTATACGTACTGGGAAGTGTACCTACCATAGAATGTACGAAACAATTTGTGTACTAGATGCAAGTGTACGAATCGCACTGCTAACAAATTGTGTATGTAAAATTGGGGTACGAATCGAGGAGTGTACCAGGTGGGTCCGGTACGAACTGCAAAGTGTACCAAATGAGCAGGGTACGAAAACCGGGGTACGAAACGGGTTGTGTACGTAAGTCGAGCACCCCGATTGGATCTGACCTCTGCCGAGTAAATGCAAAATCAGGGCCTGAGCAAGAAGCATTTGTCCTGTGCGCAGCATACAACCCCATCCAGTGTCTGTCTCCATCTGAGAGTTGGGTAGCGACTCAAAGCCAGCGCTGCAAAAAAAGAAAATCAGTATCAAGCACTGCAAAAGCCTTGCTCAACATGCAGACAGATATGGTGTCGTACAACTATATTGGATACTTGCATAACAATATTGGATACTGTACGTACTCACCGGTATGTAAACCATATGCGACTGGTAAAATCCGCCATAAAATCAGAGAAGTCGGAACTTGTCAAGACTTCCACCGACGTTAACTTTTCTGCAATGCAAAAGCAGTGGCCTCGGACCCAATTGCCATGATACGTACGCAGTACATTACATACAATACTTTCATGAACAACAATTCAGTACGTACGTAGTGGGTAATGCAATCAGTATTTACCAAGTTTTGAGTCATATATCTTGCCCAGCAGACAAATCGGAGATTCTGCGTCAAAACTTGAGCGTCGTCTTAGTGTCCAGCCTACAATATTTACAGATAGATAGGGTACAGATAGGGTACAACGGGGTAAACCCGGCCATGGGACAATCCGGCCACCTAAGCATCAGCCATATCTCAGCAAACAATGGACCGATCGAGACAAGTATTATCGTATCAAAAAGCAATTAAGAAAGGTTTTCTGTAGCGGTTGCATAGTACGTGGAAGGGGGGTACTTTTTGTAAATCGAGATAATATGCCTATCGGATTCCCCATCAAAAACTGCATATGTAGATGAAGTTTTAGGAAAAAATTTGTTCAGGTATCATCGAGATGTTCATGGGTAAAGGTGGGCAGGTCGCATTTTTGCCGTTTTTCAACGTTTTTAGCCATATTTCAGCAACCACAGGGCTTAGAGGGCTACAATTTGGGGTGTGCAGAGATCTCCCATAGGACCAAGTCTGGACCAATTTTTGATTTGGCACGCGGGGAGAGCTATTGGACCTACCCCAGGGACCCAAGTCTAGGCCATTTTAGCCCATCGGCCACCTGTGTGGCGAGATATAGCGTCACAAAGTGCATTTCTGTTTTTTTTGCACCTGTTGCAAATTTAGTTTTTTGAATACCACGGCGTGAATACATGCCCTGCATGGGGTAAAATTTTGACAGAAAGTACAGAAGGGTTAGGCCTAAAAACTTTAGTACTACCGCAAAAAATCTCTATAATAAGAATTGGGACTACAGTCCTCTCGAATGATGAAAAATGCAGCAAAAATTTTCCCGCCTTTTTTATTTTTCAAGATAAATGAGCAAGACCACTGAAACTTTTTCCTCGTAAGTAGCCTATCTTATGTAGAATTTGATGTAGATTTCAAAAATAAAATTGTTTTTCCAAAAAATTTAACCCCTAGCATATAATTTTGCAAAAGTAGTATATTTTTGTGAATTTAGGGTAAGGATTAAATTTTTTGGGAAAAAGAATTTTATTTTTGAAATCTACATCAAATTCTACATAAGATAGGCTACTTACGAGGAAAAAGTTTCAGTGGTATTGCACATTTATCTTGAAAAATAAAAAAGGCGGGAAAATTTTTGCTGTATTTTTCACTATTCGAGAGGACTGTAGTCCCAATTCCAATTCTTGAGATTTTTTACGGTAGTACTAAAGTTTTTAGGCCTAACCCTTCTCTACTTGCTGTCAAAATTTTACCCCGTGCAGGGCATGTATTCGCGCCGTGGTATTCAAAAAACTAAATTTGCAACAGGTGCAAAATATACAGAAATGCACTTTGTGACGCTATATCTCGCCACACAGGTGGCCGATTGGGCTCAAAATTGGTCCAGACTTGGGTCCCTAGGGGATGTATGTGTGTACCAAATTGTAGCCCTCTAAGCCCTGCGGTTGCTGAAATATGGCTAAAAACGTTGAAAAACGGCAAAAATGCGACCTGCCCACCTTACCCATGAATATCTCGATGATGCCTGAACAAATTTTTTCCTAAAACTTCATCAACATATGCAGTTTTTGATGGGGAATCCGATAGGCATATTATCTCGATTCACAAAAAGTACCCCCCTTCCGCCTATACTACAGGCTACTCTCAATCCTTACAGAAAACGTCTCTTAATTGGGATCATCATTTGCTGAAACAGCAAGCTCAGAGAAGCTAAGGTAACCGGATTTGCCACACAGTACCCTACAACATGCCTACTGAGAGGACGATATCTTTTTTTCGGGCGTAAGTTTACACAACCGTGAATAGCTACGGTTACATAGCTACCTAGATGTAAACTTGCCGCATACTTACGCCTGATATCGCGACCTCATCTATTCTACTTACACGATCGCCCGAAGTGTGAGTTGCAGTTATTCGCGAAAATTGTTGCCGCAGACATGAAAGTGTGGGGTTGACAAGACTGAACTTCAGATACGACTGATCACAAACGCAAAAAGAACAAGAATGAACACAGATTCATTCTTGCTCATCAAGCCTTATAGGTACAGGAAATAAAATGCAGTCACAATACGTGACACATTTTCGCATTGATACCCACGTCACACTTTTTGGTATGACTTGTCCATTTGGTTTGCTTTACACCAAAGATTTTTGTAGACAATGCAAAGTTTGAGAACTCTTCGCAATATTATACAAAAGACGCCAAAAAAACACAAAATTCCCAGAAATAACTACAGCTCACGTCACCAATCGCGCAAACAGGTTTAAAAAGCACACTAGGGCGCAACACACGTAACGAGAAAACTCCTGGGGAATTCCCTGTAAGTGTGTGATGAAGCATATGGAGATATCGGTGAATTCACCGGGAGTTTCAAACTCAACTCACCGCGTACGTGTGATTACGTGAGAAAAATTTTCGGCGTAGGAGCAAGTGAGAATGCTCAAAACTAAAAACAAAACTCGAAGTTCAAACTCACTGTGTGAATTCACCGTGAGTTTACTTACTCACCGCGTGTGTAGCGCACTACTGTGACGGTACTATCGTGTTATTGACCAATACTAGCCAATATACCATATCTGACGTTGTTCCAAGCAGTTTTCAGCTTTTCCTTCACCCGATCCTTCGTTTCCTCTCTCCATCTGGCCGTTGCACCTCCTGCTTCATTCACCTCCACGCCAACTTCCGCCCGATCATCATCCAAGGAGTTGTCTGGCGAGGAACTCACACCTCCAGAGCTGGCGCTACTTAGTCTTTGCCTGTGATGCTGAACCTGCTCTTCCTTCCTATGCTGCTGCTTCTGTTGCTTCCGCTTCTTTTTCTTCTTCCTATTTCGCTGCTGCTTCGCCTCCTGTCGCTGTACATCCTTGGAATGCTCTGCGGTAGGAGATGGAGGATGTTCCACAAACCACTCAGCTTTCCCCTTGTACTTGCGCCAAATACTTTGAACGAAAGACAAATCCTCCTTGTCTTCTTCCTCCTTGCTTATTTGTTCTTGATATTTACTACTGCCAGCAGTAGCGGAATAAGTGTGAGGGTGATAATGGCTCGGAACAGAAGGAGGAGGAGGAGAAGACGAACTTGTTCGTTTTTTCTCGCGAGAAGCCTCAAGTTCTTGTAAGGCGAACTGGTCATCCAGAAAATCCCAAGCGGGGTCCAGCTTTTCAGCTTCGAATGAGTCGAGGTCAATGTCGTCGTGTAAATGTGGAAATTTTTGTCGATGACGATGTGAAGGAGATGGATGATGATGGGTTGAACTTGAGGAAGAGTTATAGGCCGCTTGACGTATGCGGTCCATAAACTTCCAACTGTTGCTAATGAAAGAATCCATATTTCTTGTTGTGTTCTATGACCAATAATGACTAAAATCGATTCTGTCTGCAGGGTTGCCAACTCTTGTGGAGCCAACAGTACTATAGTCGAACAAGAAATTTCATGAACCATTGAAATTTTTTCTCAGCCAATAAAAGACATAGAGCACAGCGGTCAAACTTCTATGGCTAACTTTAGCTCGCCGTTCCAATAAAAAAACCGTTTTCTTCTATCTGCTCTCAATGTTGAGATCTCGCCAAATTCCTTCAGTACTGAAATCGTGTCACCATTTGGCAGACGCTAAACCACGCAAACCACGACACCCTACGACCCTGTACGCCCGATGCGCATTTTCATCATCTTTATCACATACGCTTATTTCTGCCATTTTGATTTTTCGGGCGTTTGCGAGGTTTAGAATTGCCCAATGGTCCACGCCCAATTTGGCGATTTCAGTACCGATTAGAAGTTACTGTGTCCCTGTGTCCCTGTGTCCCTGTGTCCCTAGACTAGGGTTACACTAATTACTAAACCTAAACCTAAACCTAAACCTAAATTTCTAAACCAATAAACTTATAAGCCAATAGAGTTTTTCTTATACCGTGGTATTTTTATTACAAATTAACAACAAAAAATGCAAATCAGACGAGAAATTGTGATGAAAATTGTAAATTTGCGTTGAAAAACGCCAAAATGCGAAGAGAAATAAATCTTTATTTACAAATTGTATCAAAAATGCAAACAATGTAATCTTTGCCCACAATTGTGTCTTGTGTTTCACTCCTGCATACATAGGCTAGGCTTAGGCTTAGGCTTTGGGTGGCTGCATACATAGGCTAGGCTTAGGCCTAAGCCTAAGCCTGAGCCTGAGCCTAGCCTATTTATGCAGGAGTGGAACACAAGACACAATTGTGGGCAAAGATTACATTGTTTGCATTTTTGATTGCAATTTATAAATAAAGATTTATTTCTCTTCGCATTTTGGCGTTTTCCAATGCAAATTTACAATTTTCATCACAATTTCTTGTCTGATTTGCATTTTTTTTGTTAAATTTTAATAAAAATGCCACGATATAAGAAAAACTCTATTGGCTTATAAGTTTATTGGTTTAGCAATTTAGGTTTAGGTTTAGGTTTAGCAATTAGTGTAACCCAGTCCACGTAAACCAAGAGAGCGTGCTCCCCTTCGCAGCGCGCGCCCGTCGCCTTCCCCCCTTCAAGAGCGAAGCGGAGCGCGCGCTCTAGGAGTACGTGCCCAGTCTAGGGACACAGGGACACAGGGACACAGTAACTTCTAATCGGTGATTTCAGTACTGAAGAAATTTGGCAAGATCTCGACACACAGAGCAGCTGGAGACAAACGGTTTTTTTTATTGGAACGGCGAGCTAAAGTTAGCCGTAGAAGTTTGACCGCTGTGCTCTACGTCTTTTATTGGCTGAGAAAAAATTTCAATGGTTCATGAAATTTCTTGTTCGACTATAGGCCGATGTAAATAAGTACTAAACCAATTTTGGGGTGGTAAAATTTGTGATTGCAGGCGATGGGGTGGCTCTAATAATCTCACTTTTCACGGAAAATCATGGTTTTTTTAGCGTTTTTTTACCATCTTTTTATGCTTTTCGCTACTTTGTGCCATATTGGCTACAAAAGATTTTGATCAATACCTCGCAGAAGGCGAGAAAATTTTTGAAAATATGCCCAAAAATGCGTCAAAATTGGCCATTTTCCCACACTGAGCTAAAAATGTTCTCTTCACCCAGCCCCCACCCGAATAGTACTAGAATAGTACTAAAAGTACTAGGCTAATTTTTGAGTACTAGGCAAGTCAAAATAGTACCAAATCTAGTACTATAGTACTGACATTGGCAACACTGTCTGTCTGATTCTGCGAAAGAAAAACGAAAAACAATAAAATAAATTTTCAAAAATTACAAAAATTCATTTCCGTGTACTCCTAAACGTTTTCTTTATTCGTTTGCTCAGGAGTAGGAGTACATGGATTACACTCGTTAGTGCTAAGCGCTGCAATTATATTTTAAATAACCACATATTCTTCATGCATAAAATATTTAGCTTTTCTACAAGAATTGCAATCAATACGAAAAATACAAGTTTTAGTGTCCCGTCCTCAGAAAATGCTTCAAAAGTTATTTTCAGCCCCAAACAAAGAGTTTCAGCTATTCTTTTCAAGGATCAGGACATTCGATCATTTTCTTCTTCATTTTCGTACAACCCAACAGGTTCGGATTTCTAGTCGGTTCGTCTCTCATCACCGGAGACCCTACCGTTGTCTGTCTCGGCCCTTCATCTCCTTCTGGTCCAAAGAACGCGGCTTCCACTGTCTCCAACGGCCCTTGTTTCTTAACCCCTAGCGTACCCGTTTCGTAGACTGCTATCCGCTTGTTAACTAGGTTATACTGGCTGCCTATCGCGTTCAGTGTCGCGTGTTCATTCAGAACCCTAATGACGTTGATGATTTTGTGGTTGTTGGCCGTCAGTTTCGTCGAAGGAAATACTGGGAAGCGAGCAAGACGCCAAACAGACCGCAGGTTAACCCATAATGAAAATGTCAAGTATCAAAGCAAAACCAAATCGCTAATATATTAAAACGCGATGTCTGGAAGGATTCAGTATTGCTGTACAGTACCGCGGACAGGGGGGTAATTTTCAGTTTTCTGCTGATGACGTGAGCTGATAGCCCAACTGATTTTACGTATTTTACAAAAAGACCGGGTCGAAAATTCGCACCCAGTCCTGAGATATAAGGCCTCAAAGTTGACCACAATTTGACCTTAATTTTTCACTTTTTCACCCTAAAATGGGGGTAAATAGCCCCACAGTGGGGCTTTGGGGCTATAAATTTCACACACATAGACCCTATGGGGGGGTACATGTTCAGACAAATTTTGAGCCCTCCAGCCCTCTTGGTTTAGGAGTTAAAGCTGTTTTTGCTGAAAATCCGAAAATTGCAAGTTTTTTCATAATTTTCAAAATTTTGAGAGAGTTAGTCCGTGTGCCCGCTGTTTTATTTCTGAATCTTGTAGAGCAGAAAATTTGCTACAAGATAGGCTACATTTGAAAAGAAAGTCACCTATGGGAAATTTTCACAGCAAGGCCTCAACGAGTGGCAAGTAAGGGTTTTAAGAGTGTGCGTTTTTCCCCATTTTTCAAGCTAACTCAACAATATCACGGATACTTTCTCCTCAAAAGTAGCCTATCTTATGTAAAATTTGATGAAGATTTAGAAAAAAATATTTTTGCCCACAAAAAAGTTAACCCTACCCCAAAAATGTTCAAAAATTGTCAATCAATTACATCTTTTGTAAGATTATATGCTAGGGGTTAACTTTTTTGGGGGCAAATTCTTTTTCTCAATCTTCATCAAATTTTACATAAGATAGGCTACTTTTTGAGGAGAGAGTATCCGTAATATATTTGAGTTAGCTTGAAAAAATGGGGCGACTCTTAAAACCCTTACTTGCCACTCTTTGAGGCCTTGCTTTGAAAATTTCCCATAGTTGAGCTTTCTTTTCAAATGTAGCCTATCTTGTAGCAAATTTTCTCTCTACAAGATTCAGAAATAGAAACAGCGGGCCGGACTCTTCGAAAATTTTGAAAATTATGGAAAACTTGCATTTTTCGGATTTTCAGCAAAAACAGCTTTAACTCCTGAACCAAGAGTGGAGGGCTCAAAATTTGTCTGAACATGTACCCCCATAGGATCTTGTGTGAAATTTATAGCCCCAAAGCCCCACTGTGGGGCTATTTACCCCCATTTTAGGGTGAAAAAGTGAAAAATTAAGGTCAAATTGTGGTCAACTTTGAGGCCTTATATCTCAGGACTGGGTGCGAATTTTTGACCCGGTCTTTTTGTAAAATACGTAAAATCAGTTGGGCTATCAGCTCACGTCATCAGCAGAAAACTGAAAATTACCCCCCTGTCCACGCAATTCTCGATACTACCTGACATCGCATTTTAAAATAGTTGTCTGCCACTGCGCTCACATAAAACTAGTGTATTTTTATTTTCAGTATGGGTTAAAGGGTGAAGGTGGCGGTGGACAGGGGGCGTCGTCCTGAAAGGAGACCCAAATTTCGTACCGTCCTCCTTGTCTCAAATTTTCCAGTTGAACTTGGAGGCGAACCATTCCCTCTGGGTCTTTCTGGACTAATCTGATCCATCCCTGTGCTCCATCCGCCAATGCGACGTTCACTTTCACCTCTTTCACGTAGCAATAAGGGGGAGGGTCGGGTGGCCTGGGATCGGATCAAAATCGGGGGTAGAGTAATCCTCGTGGTTGGCGGAAATGTGGACCATGAAACAGGGATCCCCGTTGGCTCTGTGGTTGGAGGCGGAGCTACGGTAGAACGGCGGGTTCGAATCCTAGCTGACGTAGTGGTTCCGGTTGTTTCCGCCTTTGAAGGAGGAAAGGGAGGTGTGAACCACTGGTCTGGTGGTGGATTAGTGGCCACCAGATGTGGCTTCGGTTTGGTTGTGGCGCCAGCAACAATTTCTGGCTCATTATCTGCAGAGGGTACTGTAACGCCAGTTGTTGGAATTGACGGGGTAGGGGTTGCGGCGATTTTTGTCCCGTTTCCACTCACCAGCTGTACGGGTTTTGTCCAAGTTGGAAAGCTAGTTGAAGCTAAACCTGCCATGACTTCCCCGCCTTTTCGATTTTGAAACGGTGGACGTTGTAATCGACGTCGACGTCACAACTGGTTGCTCTTCGTCTTGGTATGGAATGACCAGTGGAAGTCTTGGCATCCATCTCGGGTTGTCCCGAACTATTCGCCCATTGGTCGACTTGCAGTGAAATGAACTCCAATTAGAAGAAGCAGCAAAAATTTGATGACATACCTCCATGAGAACATGGCTTGTTCCTCAAAAGAGCATCTCTAATTTTCTACAGTATCGAGAAATGGATGGATGAAAAAAGTAAAATATATGTATGCGAGTAGGCAGCCCTCTAGGTTTGAGCTGATTATTGATGTGTGTGCAATAATGCGCGAAAACTTGCGGTTCAGAATCGAATACTGGTACTTTTTGAAAAAAGTTGTGCGTCTTTTGCAGTCTGCTTTTCTGAACGCCTTTCATTCAATGGGAAAAATTTTCCGGTTGCTGAAGCTTTAAAATTGTGATGTAGTGTTGCGCTTTCGTAGTACTTGAGTCCAATAAAGCAAACATGGGCTCGGTGTGAGTATTGCTGTGAATATGATGGGATCATCACAAAAGGATGAATAGCCAGAGGATTTGAAGTGATTTTTGACGTCAAAAACAAAATCAGATGTTCATTCGTCAAAGTGGATTGCTTTAGAAACACGAACCGGACACCGATATTCATTTCATACATATGTAGGTACTGTATGTGTATGTGCAATACACGGTGTCCCATAATAAACTCCGGGGGTTTCCGCGCTTATAACTCTCGAGTTAAAGCTCAGATTTCAATGCGGTGTTTTCTGCTATGTTGCCAAGGCTTCAACTTAGACAGATGCAAAATTTCATCTGCGTAGCTTCATTGGTTATGGTTTTATTGGTCTTCAAAGTTTTGGTCCCGTTTTTGCAGTTTTTTCCTCAGTACTGTAGAATTGCGGTTTTAGGATAACTCAAACTCGCTTCCAGACTTTGAATTGACGTCCACACGTCAAGTTCTTTCGCTATGTGGATTGCTCTGAGGCACTTAGAACAAAATTGGCAAGGGTTGATAGCAAATTATGCCAGAAAATGTGCCGAATTTGCTTATTTGGGAAGAAAAGTCCATAGAAATTGGGGGCAAGAGAAAGTAGCTGTTTTGAACCAGTTCTA